>VYZW01004209.1:0-15609 GCA_013401315.1 Balaeniceps rex
GGGGGGGGCGCGGGCGCTGTTTACAGTCGGCCGCGTGCGGTTTCCTGTTGACGTGCGGGGAGCGGCCGCGGGGCGGGGGCGCGGTAACGGTAACGGCCGCAGCGGGGCCGCCGCTGCCCTTTGGCCCCGGCGGGCGGTGGCGCCCGGCCCGTGGGTAATGTTTAACCGGGGCGGGGGGGGTGGTCCTCTGCAGGCCCTGCGGTGCCCCCCTGGCTTGTGGGGGCCTGTCGGGTGCCCCTTGGTTTGCAGCTGCTTCAGGCCAGAGCTGCCGCCGCCTCGCAACGCCGGGGCCTGAGGTGAGGGGGGGATGGCGGCCCCTTGGCCCCAGGCCTGGCCCAGGGCTCCCTGGCAGTGCCCCCATCAAGGATGAGGGGGTGCCCAGTCCCCACTGCAGGCGTGCTTCTGTTACTCAACGGGCTGGAGCGTATCCCCGTGCCCCGCCGACATGGCTGCCAAGATGTAAAAGGAGAGCCGGCAGCGGGGGAAAGTTCTGGAAGGTGCTGGGGGGCTCACAGTGGCATGAAAGGATCCTTTGAGAGCGGGGCATTGCCATAGCAGATGAAAGCCTGCAGCCAGGCAGGCGCTGCCGGCCGCGCCGCAGCGCCTGGGGGACACACAATGGTGTTGCTAAGTACCAGGAAATGATAAGCAGGCACGGACATGCGGTTGAGTGGCTGGGAGGTAACGAAGCAAGGGAAAAGCGGAGCGAGACGAAGGGAACCGCTGGCTCTGCAGGGCTTGCAAAGGCCCCTGGCCTCCTCCACCTTTCCTGAGCGATTCTGGTCTCTTTCCTGCAATTTGTGTTGGGGCTTAGCCTCGCCGCGAGCAGTTTGTTCGCTAACACTTCTAGCCCTGGCTGGCATTTTGTGTACAGCTGCAGATATTTCTGAGCTGTGAGGATTAATGGCTGAAGCTCAGGCAGGTCACACATTTGACCTGAGGGATTTGCAACCTCTGCTGCTCAGACACAAATTGCCCCACTATTGTCCAAATCTGACCACCTGGTAACCATCTTTCATATCTCCTTTAGTACTATGCAAAGTACTCCAGTACTTCGAGGATGCTGGGGCCAAAGGGATTCTTCCTCCTTGTATGTATGTCACTGCCCAAATTGGAGTGAGAGCGCAGCTGTACGATGGTGGCAGTGGGACACGTCAAGAGGTGACCTGTCTTTTTTTACAAGGCTGAGACAACCCCAAGAGGGAGGCAGCAAGAGGAGATCTGTAGCCAGCACGGTGGGAAAACAAATCTTCTGAAGGATTATTTTAATCAGAGAGAACCAGACATTTTTAGAAACGTTGCAGTCTGATTTTTGAAGGGGGAAGGGTTGGCCCTGGCCCAGCAGGGCTTTTGGGGAGGGTTGCAAGACCTTTGGAGCAGGGCAGTGTTCAGGGAGGCAAAGTTCATGAGCTCACCACTCCTTCTGGTGAGGAATAACTCTGCATGTAGTCTCCAGGGCTCCTGAACCTTGTTGTTTTACAAGTACCCAACAAACAAAGTGACAGCACTGGGGAGGGGACAACTGACACAAAGCAACTTGCTTCACTGGGTAATAAACCCCTGAGCAGCTGGACTTTGGATGAGCTGCTCCGGTGAGTGGAAGGTTTGCAGGCAAACATACTTCCTTGTTTACATGGGCATGCTCGTAGCTGCCTCCCCAGCAGAGACATCCAAGGAGACTCCTGAAGGGCAGGTCGTGGTAGCTGGAGAAATGTGTGTGAAACATGTCCAGTTTCAGAACTCCTCTTTCATCCACGTTCTACAGGAAGGAGCAATATAGTGGATGCCAGCTGGGTCTGGGACACAGTGATACGACTTGCGGTGACAGTGAGTGTGCAAATGAGCAGTAGGGAGCCCTGAGAGCTGGCAGAGGAGGTGGGCTTACAGCCAAAGGATCCCTCCTCTATTCTGCTGCTCTTCTCCAGCTCGTGCTGCAGAATGGCTCCAGGCTCACCTTTTCCTGGATGGATTTTGCCCATCAGGAAAGACGGCCGAGCTGGAAGGCAGTGCAGGAGCCCGAGGCCTCCTCGCCACCCCTGGGGCTCTGCAGGGTCCTGGGGGCAGGAGCCCTGGCCCATTTTCGCCCCGGTCCTCCCCCGCTTGGCTGCTGTCACTCTGCACAATGATGGCACCTGCAGTTTCAGGCTCCCTCATACCTCGTGGGAGTGTTTTCACCTCTTTGGGGGATGTCAGGGAGGGCCTCCCGCCTTCGTGGCCGCCTTCCCTTTCCATCCTCAGCATGGTGCAGGGCCCAGGGCTGGCAGCACCACGCTGGGGGGGAAATACGGGCTTGGGAGCCTGGAGCCAAAGGGTGAAGGTGCAAAACCCGCACCTGGTGGCACCGCCAGGGTTTGTGGGGCTATTGCTGCTTCTTGCAGCCACCACCGTGCTGCAGGCTGGGGGGCTGCTGCTCCTCTGGCCCACGGGACGTGGCTGTGGTGCTGCTGGGTCCCCACATGCGGGCTGGCAGGGCAGCCCGGCTCCCTGTCCCGCTGCTGGAGGCGAGTGGTGCAATATCCTGCCTTTGTGTATGTCAGCGCCCGCATCCCCTGGGCTGGGCGGGGGTAAAGGCACCACCGTCCGCTGGAGGTGCTGCCCTTCAGCTCTGCTTGCTCTGGGCCCTGGGGTTTGGAGCGGAAGGGCTGAGCCTGTCCCTGGCACGCTGCTGCTATTGTAGTTGTCTGTCACATACGTCTCACCGAGTAGGGCCCTGGGGGAGATACTCTCCAGCAAAGGCCCCTGCCCTCCCAGTTGACAATAACTCCCCAGGGGCCCGACCACTTCCTCCGAGCTCCAGAGAGCTGCGCAGCCCGGGAGGGACCTTCCCGCTGGTGGAGGTTTTGCACGAACAAAAATCTCCCACCGCGGCCGCTTCCCCGGGCAGCCCTGGTGCTCGGCATTGCCAGCGCCCCGCTGCTTGCCGGGATGCCGGCTCTCCCCTTGGCTTCCCCACTTAACCCGTACGGCACCGGGCTTCCAGTGAGCAGCAAGGGTGGCTGCAGAAGGAAGGTGGCTGGTTCTGTCCCCAAAAAGCTCAGGGGACAGGTTTGGGGCAATTGTCTGCCAAGAGGGGACAGAGCCCAAGCACCTCCTTGGGCTGGGGAAGGGCAGGATGCTCTTGGTGCTCAGAATGTGGGAGGGAAAGGAGAGGGACACTCGTCTTCCATCCCTGTGCAAGTTGGTTGGACTAGATGATCTTAGAGGTCTTTTACAACCTTGATGATTATATTCTATTCCCCTCCTCACCCTGTCGCGAACACAGCTCCGCTTTGCCCCTGTGCTTGCGGCCAGCTGGCCGCTGGTTGGCAAGCAGTTGCCAGCACGGCACAGGGAGACAGAGCTGCTGAGCTTTGCTGTGCCAGGTCTGCTCCTGCCCCGAGCCCCAAGTTGGCTGCTGGTGTGCCAGGTGAGGCCGTGGGGGGTTACGGGTTCACCCTGCTTGGTCTGGGGCTCCTGGTGGCACTGTGGGGTGTTTGCATCAGCCCGCTGCTGCCAGGGCACGCACTGCCCGGGCGCTTGTTGCCTACACCGGGTGTCTCCGAGCTCCCCGCACAGGCAGGAAGCAGCCGGGACCACGCTCTGGGGCAGCGCAGACAGGCCGGGTGTTGCTTTGCCACTTAGCAGACTCCATTCCTCCCTCTCTGTGCAATTTCTGTCATGAGAAACTCTTGCATGGAGAGGCTGGTTGAGCAAGGGGCACTGTCGCTCCAGGTGCCAGCGAGATCCTGGGGGACACAGAGGGCAGTGCCCAGGCACAGTTATTGCCAAGGGAGAGCCCAAGTTTCCCCTGTGCCAGGAGCAGGGTACCCAGCTCTCATGGTTTGCCAGTAGGACGTGGCTGTTGCTAGTTCCCTGGCTTTTCCCTGTCCTTCCTAGCCCTGTCGTGCCATGGGAAGGAGCAGAGCAAGGTCTGGTCCTGCTCTGTCCTCACCCCCAGCACCTGTTCCCCCTGCAGCCTGTGCCTTGTACGGCCCTGCAGGCGCAGAGCTGCTGTGCTCAGGGTGGCCACAACAACTGCAAGGGTAATAACTAGCCAGAAGCACGTTTCCCCGCGGGTTCGTTTGCTTGTTCCCACCGGGCATGTTTTAGTTTTTGTTTATGGCCAGCAAATTCCACCCACCGCCCACTCACTATCACAAAATCCTCCTGTGCTGGCAGGCTTGGCTCTCTGCCGTGACCTGTCTCCCTGCACCCCAGCCCTCTTCTTGTGCTGGTCTCCTGAGGCCAATTTAAGAGATATTGCATGTGCCACCTCAGCTCCTTCATGTCTCCTGGGGATCCCCAACTCCACCGCTGGGAATTTGGGTACCCAGTTCCTTTGCAGCGTGGGTCTGTCTGTAATGTGTGTGCAGGAAGGTGCCTCCCTTAACAAGGGGAGCCTGGGGGGCTCCTCCCTGCACCTTTGCAAGACCTTGGTGCTAGAGGGGACAGGGCTCAGTGTTGGGACGCTGGTGGGGGCTCTTTCGTGCCTCTTCCTCCATGCCATCCTCCTGGCTGCTGTGTCACGCATGCAAGACAGCCTTCAGTCGTCCCCCGCTCTCATGTGCGAGACGTGAGTCCGAACCTCAGGCACCTCTGTTTGCTTTCCTGCATGGATTATCTGTGAGAGCAGGAAGCCAGGAGAGGTTTCCCCATGTGAACGTCACATGGTCCTGCAGCTGGGGAGGCCGATCATCGTCCTCTCCTGCTGGCAGCGAGCCTCAGCCGGGAGCAGGTACCACCTCTGAGAACTGGCCCAGATAACGAATCCCCATGCCAAACTTCCCGGGAGGTGCACTGCTACCCCAGCGGGGGGTGGGAAAGGAGGCTGGTGGGGATGATTGTGGCGTTGCTGTACAAAGCTCTTCTGCAAAACAACCACCAGCAGATTGATCATTCCCTGGGCTGAGCAAAACAGCCAGCTGGGGCTGAGCTGCCCCGGCCAGGCACCCTCAGCGTAATTCCTTCTCCCTGCTTTGCCTTTGCACCTGTGCAGGATGTGTGCCTGGGCATCCCCTCTGGGCATCCCTGTGCATGCTCCCAGGGGCTTCCCCACCCGCGTTGTATCCCCGGGTGTTCTACGCCCACCCCCCCGCGCCGCTGTTGGTAGGCGCCGCCGCGGTGCCTGACGGGAGTTGTAGTCGCGGGGCGGGCGGACTCGCTCTCCCGGCGTGCCTCGCGCCGCCGTCGCCGTGGGTGCGGGTGCGGGCCGCTCGCCGCCGCGCTGCTCTGCTCTACGTCCCCGGCCCGCCCTGCACGCGGCCGCCATGGGGTCCCTGCTCAGCCGGCGCATCGCGGGCGTGGAGGACATCGACATCCAGGCCAACTCGGCCTACCGCTACCCGCCCAAGTCCGGTGAGGGCCGTGGGGCCGCTCCCCTCAGCGCCGGGGACGGGGGACGGGCCTTCGCCGGGCCCGGTGCCCCCCAGGCCGCCCCGAGGGCGACAGGCGTAGCGGGGGGCGGTCCCGGGGCGGCCGGGCTGCGGGGTCCCCAGGGGAAGGGGCGGCGGGAGTGCCCGTCACCGTCCGGGGCCAAGCGGGGCCCGGGGCTGGCTCTGGCTCTGGCTCTGGCTCTGGCTCTGGCTCTGGCTCTGGCTCTGGCTCTGCTCAGGGCCCTGCCTGCCCGGCTTTGGGGCCTCCCTGGTGGAGAGAGCCGATGGATGTATCTTCTTGGGCTAAACCTACGGTATAAGGCCATCTTGGTGCCCTGTTTGGCTGAAGTGTAAGGATGCAGGAGGACTCTGTGCCCTGAATCTAATGCTTAAGTAGTCTGCCCGTCCCTCTGTCAGTGTCTGCGGCCACCCGACTCAGTCACTGCCCTTTGGTCCTGGTGGGTCATGGTAGGTGAGCAAGGCTTCGCTTCTCCACTCTGGAAATGTGACTGCAGCAAGTCGTCGGTCTGTGGCAAGTGGGGCATCTCCTGCTGGTAAAGAGGAAGTGACGGCAGAGTTCGTTGGGGACGCGGAAGGAAAATCGGTTCTGGTGGAATATAGGATGGAAAAATTTCCACATGACAACCTTCTTTAGCTCCTTAAAATGGCAGTGGTTCTCACCTAGGAGCCGTTGGACTGACATGGCCTACACAGGTATTTGTCTTCCAAAGGGAGGCATTCTGAAAACTTAGAGAGTTGTCAGCAGTGCCACTTTTGTGAAGTTGGAATGAGCCTGTGACTCACCTTGTCTTAGACTGGCTTTTGAGATTGGCCTGGTTTAACTTGTTTAAAGAGTTTTATTTATTCTTCTCACAAAACAAGTTATCAGAAATTCAGATGTTCTTTTCTCCTACAGTATCCACTTGCTTACAAATTTTTCTAAGTTTCTGTTCTGCTAGGGCTTTTCCAGGCAGGCTAAAGAATTTGCAGAGCAGCAGTTTGGGTTCCCTCACTCTTGGGTACAGGTGCAGCATAGCCTTTTCGTTCAAAGACTCGAGTTCTGCGTGTGTCTGATGACTTGCTGGCTGTGACATCCTCAGGGCTGTGTGATGGAGGGAGCTAGGTCTCCCCGTTTTGTTTGGAGGGGGTGCAAGATCTTCTCAGATGGAGTCCTGCCATCATTACACCTTGTCTTGTAGCAAGAATGGTGGTGTGGAAGAGACGGAAGGGGGAAACCTGCCCAGAAAAATTCTTCCACTGTGTTGGCTCTCTTAGAAAATCTAACCTGCTTTTTTAGGGGGATGGGAACTGGTTTCTTGGGCTGCAAGGAAAGGCAAATGTCACTGCTAGGTTACAGCAGGACTCTGCGTGTCCCTTGGGTGGCTGGGGGGCTTTCCCAATATGGGAGACTGGATGGATGTGAGCTGCCTGCTAAGCTGCAGCTATGGTACCATGGGCCCTGTGGGCAATTTTCTTACAGCCTAGAGGTTGCACCTAATTTGACACTTAGGCGGGATTTTAGATATGGACTGGATTAATTATAACCACCATATGCAATGAACATTAAGCTGCTTCTTTCAAATCATCATCCTGTTGTTTCTGTACTGTTGTAATTCCCCGGACTGGAACTTAACATTGTGTTGGGTTTTAGCCAATGTGCTTGCCCAGGTAACCCCATCACACACATGAGGTGGGGTTTGTATGTTCACATGCACCCTGGAAGGGGTCTGTTGACCTAGATGCTGCCAAAGAGTGTTCCACATGTGGTACCTCCCTTGTAAAACTGAACAGCTAATGCTTTTAAGCAGCTGATTAAAGAAAAATGTTGATATTTCCTTTAAAGGCTTTAGATACAATTAGATGCTCGTTAATTCATTTTCTGTTGCACTTGTTTGTGCTCTTTCTGAAAGCATACTGGCTTTAGGCTAGACCTTTCTCTTCGCCGCCTCCAGGTTTATCTAACAAGGATCCTCTTGACTTCAGGAAGGGAGAAGAGCTGTTCAAGCTCAAGATCATTCTAGGCAGAAGAAGAGGTCGTGAACACTTCTAAGGTGGAGATTCAAGGAAGGCTACTAAACTCCAGAACAATAAGGGCTGTTAGGATGACAACCCCACCTCCCTTCTTCAGGTGGAGTGTGTTCAGAAGGACACTGTCCCTTCTGGTCCTGCAATCCTAAGTGTGTTTGTCTTGGGGCTGGAAAGATTGGCTATGACTGGTACAAAACCTGACAGTGAAGACGACTGGAAGCGAGTGTGTATGGTTGTATTTGATTTCAGGAAACAAGCTGGAAGTAGTACAAAAAGTTCTTAGGCTAAATGGTTGCTAATTATTTCTAACTTGATGCTGTTGCTGTGAGCCCTGTACTGCTACTGACTGCCTGACTGGAAGAAGCCAGTTTTCCATCGGCTGTGTTAGATGTTTGAATGTGTGCACTGGAGTGTTAGCCTGACACGCAGGCAGTCTCCTGGCTGCTCAGAGATTACCCCTGAAAGGCTGGAAGATGTGGTGAGAGAGTGTTACCTGAGGTTACCCATCCGCTGGAGTCTTGTGCAGCACCAAGGGCTGTCTGTCACCTTTACGTTCTTTCCCTCCGAGTCCCTGGTTTAAGCAGATCTTGACTTACTGTGAGTGTTTGGGCAAGCTGCTGTGGCTCTGGTTAGCTGTCATCCATGATTGGCATTGGTTTGAAGGATGCGGGTTTGCGTTCTGGAGCAAATACACCACCTCACAAGAAAGGATATGTTGTGCAAGGAAATAAACACAAAATACAGGTGTTCTGACAGTAATTTAAGCAGTATGTCACCCTGCCTGTGAAAAGGAACACAGTTACTTTACCAGGTTGTACCAAGTGACAGCACCTTGTTGAGTCACAGCTGTTTGCAAATGCAGTGGTGAATATTCAGTTCTCGTTTATTGACTTTTCATGTGGTTATTGCTGGGTCAGTCACGTGCTCTGTGGAGGATTGAGCAGGTTGTTGTGAAATCCACCTTGATCCTTATGAGCCAGAGTCCCTAATGAGGCATCCACAGATCGTTTAATAGCTTTATTGCAACTCTTAGGCAGTTTTGTAGTTAAAAATGCTCTGAAAATGCCCTGCTTATTCCTCCAAGCTTCTGGGTGTGGATCATCTGCACTTCCCCTCCTGCATCTGGGGGGCTGAGGCTGCTGAAATGCTGTAAGGTGGCACCCAATTCCCTTCTCTAATCCCTCTTCACTGGTACCTTTCAACCTTTCTTGCTTGCTTTATGGAGACTGTGCTGGCATTGCAGATGCCTGACCAGTTGGAAGGGGGTTGGAGAAGGGCCCAGTTTGTACAGAAGAATTAGTGTCCCCATGAAATGGGCTAAAAATGGGTAATCACAAGGAACAGTCATGATCCTCACTGTGCTTCTGTGCTTGAAGCAGTAAAACGATCCGTGTTCTCACATGCGGTCTCATGATGCCCCTATTGCTTTAGCAACCAGTGAGCAATGCACCAGTGTTTTCCGCAGCTCCTTCGTCAGCTCATCTCTTGTTCCAGTGAGCTCATCTGCAGTGTGGAGCAGGGCAGGGAGCACGTGCCCTTGAGATGGCTTTCCTCCTCTGGAGTAGGCTCTTGAAAGAGAATTCCCTGGACATTTTTGGGAGGGAAAAAAGGAGGCAGATTACTCCTCTCTGAAGCGGAACTTCTTTGTTGTTTGGGAATGATGCTTTAATAAAAGAAAGAGTGGTTTTAAATAGAAGAGTACCCAGAGTTGTACCCAGTCCATCATCTTGTTCTTGGCTCATAAGCCATGTGTACTGTGACAGTGTCCAGACAGAAACACATTCCTGCGTTTCACACATAGCTTTTGTTCCTCACCCACTCCACAAAGCACAGCGGAGCAGTTGTTTCCGTTACTCCTGCTGTAGTTCTGTTGGGGTTTCAGCCCAACCCTGCTGGTGATGGCCACCACCACCTGCCGTTGACTGGAGTATTCCCTTCCTGCTTTCTCCCCAGCTACTCAAGAGCACCAGACTGGAGTGCTCATGCGTCAAAAGCAGTTGCTTTTGCTACTTGTTTGTTGTTGGATTATGTTTAACCCAGCTCGGAGCCACGTTCCTGTTTGCTACGTGATCACCTTTGGTGGCCCAACAGGGATGGGTGAAGTGGAAGGAGAAACGGCCTTATCCAGCCGCAGTGCTGGTTCGGGCTCAGGCTGTGTCTAGGACTGTGCTGTCGGTCCGTCCCTCGGCATGATGCGGTGGTGTGTGTCTGGCTGAGTAATTACAAAGGGCTCAGTTTCTATCACTTCACTGTTAATTCTAATAATGGTGAGAAGCCTAAATGGACATCTAATTGCTTTCTATTAATGAACATGGTATGATACAGCCCTTGTTTTGATGGGGCTACAGTTGTGGTGTTGACTCTGTGCTCCTGGCCATTGTAGGGTGTTGTGTCCCCTGCCAGTGTGTCACTCGTGCATCACATCCATGTGTTGGGTTTCCATGGTCACGGGATTAGGATGCTGGGTTAGGGTTAGGGAGAAGTAATTATGGCTGGAGCAGTCTGGTGCTTAATGCTGGTGCATTTATGATAATAAAAATCCACTGCCATGTTGGACCAAATGTTAAGTAGTTTGGTGTCATTTGATGCCTTGGAGAAGCCTTGGGTTCCAGTTTGGTTTTGCGTGGGACAAACTAATGAGTCAGACTTGGCCATTCTGGGTGTCCCAGTGGTGTTTTTCCAGCCACTGTAAGGCTTTCCACTACAACAATTTCTCTTACAACCACTGCTTGTACTTCACCTACCTTAGCAGTGTCACCCGTTCGTGTTCTCTTTTATCTAATGCTCTCCTATGTTTTGTGCTGATTTACTCTGGGGAAGTAAAGCCACAATTTTTCTTTGCTCTGGCATTTTTCTCGTATTCTGTCCTTGTTTATTTGTGTATGATTCTTTCCTCGTAAGTGTGTCGCTGCATTTTCCTGGAGGATTTCTGTTTGTAGCAATTCTGTGGAGGGTTAATCCAAAGATTTTTTGCTTTTCTTTTTTTCTTGCCAAAGAGGATGGTGCTTAGCATTCCCCTTGTGTCCATAGCTACAGAGCTCTGTGTAAAGCTGGCCTTGCAACATCTGCATAAGGTAGGTCAAGGTTGTTTTATAGGCTGGGGGGACATTCCGGAACAGGGTTCAAGAGGCATGGTAGTCTGGCTAAAATCCTAAAGCCGTCTTTGTAACGGAGTTGGAAATAGAACCTAGAGGTGGAGCTGCAGCAGGATTTTAATGCATAGAAAATATATACAAGCCTTTTAGAGACACTAAAAATCCTATCAGTCTTGTGCTAGGTGTATGGATGTCACAGTGACTGGAAAAGAGGATACCTCATTTTTTTCCTTCTTGAAGTTTCTTTGTCCCTTTAGTTCTTGGTGTGATATTTACAGAAGTGCTTTCTTAAAGTGTTTTGTCTCCAACTTGGGAAAACTCTGAGTTGCTTGTGACAATGGTTGAGAGGAATAATGCATAGCTTTGGTCTTACCTTGAGAGCTCTGAACTTAATGTGTTGTTGTAGCAACTGGTTTCTGAAAGCTTGCAATAGAATATCTTTTTTTAGCCGCTAAAACTGTGTTATAAATTCGTGAAGACAGCTTGCTGCCATCCTTGTTTGTTAGTTTTGCTGTTGAGACCTTGTGTATGTGGCAGCTTTTGTATCCGTAGTAGCACTGGCAGAGCCCAGGGGTGTTCTGCTCACCAGTGTATTCCCCTCTGAGCTCCTCAAAGTGATTTTCCTTGTGCTCTTTGTGACTGGCACTGACTATGTTTCTTGTTTGCTCATGAAGGAAGTGCCTCTGGGGAAAAAAAAACCTCCTTCACATTGCAGGAGGTGACTTAGCAGGAAGATGAAGGGAGCCTTCAGTCTGAACATGGAATTGAAGCTGTGGTTTCCAGTTAGATAAGTGCTGCTGTGGGTAGTGTGTATTTGTGAGAAATCCTAACAATTTGTTAGAGATCCCAAAAGTAGTTCTTAGTGGAGCAAAGACAGTGTGGAAGGTGCCTTGAACATGCTAGTTACGTGTCTCAGTGTTGTTCCAGCTGTACGAGAGACCTTTTCATCCCAAGGTGCTGGAGAGGCTGCCTGGTGATGCTCCTCTGGACAGTTGGCTCCCCGCGTGCACGGGGTTTCAGTGGTGGTGAGCAGTCCCTGCCTGCTGGGGCTCTGCGTCCTCTGCATGTGGGATGCAGAACTTCTTCCACAAAAAAACTCTGCTCTGAATTTGTGGAATACAGGTTTACCGAGGTGAGTTGAGCCCCAGGATGTCTTGTTCACGGGATACAAGGGAGCTGTCTGACTCTGTTTTCAGCTAATCAGCTGCTGCGGTACTGAGACATCTTGCACAAGTGTTGTCTTCACAGTTAATCGGATAAAATGCTCCAAAACACAATCCTACTTGACCCATGTAAAATGTGAAATCTATTCCTAAACCCCAGCGTTCATCATGCTTTTCTGAACCTTAGTATAAGCATAAACCACGGCAGTGTGTCTCAGGTGGAGAAGCTGTATCAGGCTAGCTGTGCTTGGAGATTATATGCAGATTAGCTTTTTAATTTGTTGCTCCTGGGAGGGGTGGGAAAAGGTTGCCTGTCGTTTGGAGCACCTACATTTTGTTATGCTGATTCTGTAGGACAGATTCTAGGTAGATTCTGGACCTGTGCTGAAGTTGATTGTTGTAGCTGGAAAGAAGGACGTGTTTCTATGATATAAACATCTGGATGCTTGTAAGCTGAGCTCAGCAGTAGCTGAGCACTACCATCTGTGCAGAGTAAGAAGAGCCTTTCTTGAAGCATAAAGGAAAAAAGCCTTAATGGAAAAAACAGAGCCATTCATGAAAACCCTTCCATTTCAGAGTAAATCATGCTTGCTCCTAGCTAGAGGGACTGCAAATCCTTCCATAATGCCTCCATAACCATTCAGATGATTAGTTTCTGCTTCTGTAATGGCTCGTTTTAAAACAAATTTTATGCTGTCTATGCATCGCACCTAGGGAAGTGAATGTACGTTTGGCTCAGTCCTTTCATCATGTGCATGAAAACCCCCTGCTCTGAAACTTCAAGGGAAATGGCTTGGGTGGAGCCTTTTATTTTAGTTCTCTCCTGACACTTATTTCTCTGAAATTGTAACTCTGTGAAGTTCATATTTGAGAGTGTTTTCCTGAAGTCTTTCTAGGAGGAAGCTACATTTATGGTGCTGTCATACATCCAAATTGATTTGCTTGACTTTGCAGTTAATCCAGTGCTCCAGAATCCCAGTGACCTTGCACACGCTTCGTCTCCTGAAATTTACACTGTACTGCATCACCTTAAAGATGAATGAAACAAATCTGTGGTGAAGCTTTCAAAGCTAAAGTTCAGTTTAGTCAGTCCCAGGGTTTATCTCTTCCAGACATCCACGTTTCTGTGTTTAGAACTGTCAATATTATTAATGGCATATGGTCTCTAGCCTCTCTGGCTGTGCAGGGCTTTGCAGTGGGAGGAAACCTCGTCCTTCTCTGAGCACGTCGATGGTGTTTGTGGGACTGGACTTCACACTGGAAGGTGGAGAGAAGAGGAAGAATTCATCACAATTAAGCAATATTGGAAAGAGCTGACTCTTAACTGGTCCCTGTCCCTTCTCTGGAAAACAAGTTAAAATGGAATGATCTCCACTGTAATGATTTATTCTAGTGTCTGTCATCGTCCCCCCTGCCCTGTCCCCCTCCCCTGCTTCCACTGTTGGCAGTGGCTGTCAGTAGTTCAGGGAAGGAGTGAACTAGCAAGTATTTTCTATGTCTTGTGCTCTTTTTATACTTGTGAACTAAAAACTGCACAGACTAGCTGTTCTCTGGAAGCACTCATTTACAGATTTTTTTATTCCCTTGTGTGTGTTTTGTTTTTTTTTTTTTTTTCCCCTAGGAAACTACTTTGCAAGTCACTTCTTTATGGGAGGTGAGAAGTTTGATACCCCTCACCCTGAGGGCTACCTTTTTGGCGAGAACATGGATCTAAACTTCCTCGGGAATAGACCTGTTCAGGCAAGTTCCTATACGCTGTTTATTTTACCTTTTTATTTTCTGCCTGTGTTGGAAAATCTTGTATAGGGCTTGTAGAGGAGGATAGCACAGACCTGAGAGACCCTCGCTACTTGGAGAGTGTCATTCCAGTCGGAGGTGCAAGAGTGTTCCCTCACCCCATGTCCCAGCTTGCCGTCTGCCATAGCTGTTCAGATGCAAGCAGAGTTTTTCCAAGCAGTGGTGTTCACCTTCTAGGCTTATTTTCACTTAGGGCAGAAGGAAGAAGTAGTAGGACAGGGACTCAGGAGCACAGATTTTTGGGACTAATTCTGATTGCCTGCCTGACTGAGTGTAAAACATGTTGCAGAGAGGAGAAGGCTGGGAAGCAGATCCACTCTTAGAGCCTGAACTTCACAGGGCTCCTGGGCTCATTGGATGGATTCCAGCTTGTGTTAAACATGTGCTGTTCTCTGTGTAAACAAGTGGCCTGACTGGGCATAGGGCAGAGTTAAGACAGATCTTGATATTTGGTGATTTTTGTTTGCTTTGCAACCTAGGTGGGCTGCTCAGAAACTCTCTCCTTTATTTTTCCCAGTTGGAACATGGAGGTATTTCTGGACTCACAGGTGTTTTATGAGACTGTGAAAAGCTACCTGCTCGAGTCATTGGCTTGTTCTTTTGTTGTGAACATGGAATAGCACTGTTGTGAGGGACAGATAGGAATTTTATGCAAGTGTTATGTTTTGGATTTCTCTTGCATCTCAGAACTGCTTAAAAAGAACCAAAAGGTAACGGAGTAGGAGCCATTTGGAGATGTTTTCAGAGTGCTGGAGAGGGAACGGAAAAGAGCTGCTTGCTTTGCCAGCTGTTTTCCTAGTTGTTTTTGCAGCTTCAAAACATGAAAATGAAAAATTGGTGTCATGGTTCTCATTTTCAGAAAAGCTGTGACTATTAGTTAATTCATGCTTGTAGTGCTCGGAGGCAGTTCAGTATCACCCCTGTTTTACGCATCGGGGAAACTGAGGCAAGATGACTCGATGTTTGAATTGGACTGGTGACAAGCACATTCTGCTTTCTGAGTTGTCCTCAGGCTGTGCCATTGGTCTACTCAGCACCACAGTTAATTAACAGGACTCTTCAGGGTAGGACAAGGGAGAATCCATAAGCAGAAAGTGCAGATGAGCAACAGAATTAGGAAGGAGGGACTTTACATGGAAATTGTTCTGGACGTAGCAGTGCTATGCTGGCATGGGGATGCTCACCACATACCCTACGCCCTGTCTGCATACAGGGCCTGTGCAGGACAGTAGTTAAAAAGTGACCGCTTCTCCTTTGCTCTGTGACTAGCAGCTGCACAGCGCTCCAACAAAAGCAGAAGACGCTGCTGTTAGCTAAATATCCCATGTGCCTATGGCTGTAGGGACTAGCCTTGCAGAGTTAAATTGCTTGCATGTCTCAGCCTGGGTTTCCTTGCAGACATCCCAGCACTGAATTTCATCATTCTTCAGAGGGGAGTGGGTGAGAATGTTATTAACACAGTGGGACGTTTGCCAAATAAGTTTAAGAGAGGTAGGCTGTCGTGGTATATAGTTTGCCTATGTAAAGTTAATGCCCTTTGGCAGTTCTGATTAATCTTCAAGGAGAAAAACACTTGGACGCAGAGCAGCAAAACGGCTTTCTGGACGTGGGCCAAGTTCTTGCTTTGGAGTAACTGAGGTCTTGACTGCTCTGTGTAGAGCAGTGCTACCAACTACAGTACCGAGCAGTCAGGGTGCAAGGAAAGTAGTTGCTGCTGACCCATGAATTCTCTGCTGCCTGTGGCTGTGGCACAGGGTCCTCTGTGGTGGTCTCGTGTCAGTCAGGAAACAGCATGTTTTCCCTCAGGCTCTCACTATTGGCCCACCAATACATTTCTGTGGCCTGAGGGGACAACACTGAAGGGTTGTGTCCTGGAGCTGCCCTGAAGTTCAGCTGCAGCAGTATTTGGCTGCCTGTTTATCAGACTCCATGTTTCTAAGGAAGCATGTATATTGGTGGTCCCTGGTAGTACTTCTGCTCCATGTCAGTCACTCTCTCTACACCATTGCAGGGCACCTAGTAGATGTGTGTTTGAAGGACACCAACTCTAATGAGGCTGTGTGGTGGCACTGTTGCTGGATACATTCAGAGTAACCTTCTGCCTGAAAGCCTGTCCCATAGCTTTGTACCTTTGTGTCGTGCAGTTGCTCTAACTTGGAGCATGGCTGTGTCTCC
>VYZW01004212.1:0-10225 GCA_013401315.1 Balaeniceps rex
CATAACTTCCCCTTGGTGAATCCATGCTAGACTGCTCCAATCACCTTCTTGTCCTTCATGTGCCTGGAAACAGTTTCCAGGTTGATTGCTCCATCACCTTTCCAAGGATCAAAGTGAGGCTGACTGGCCTGTAGTTCCCTGGTTCCTCTTTCTTGCCCTCCTTGAAGATAGGAGTGACATTGGCTTTCCTCCATTCCTCAGGGACCTCCCCTAATCACCATGATTGTTCAAAGATTACTGAGTGACCTTGAAATGACATCAGTACTTGTAGGTGCATCCCATCAGGACTTGTGGACTCATGTGTGTCCTGTTTGCCTAAGTATTCTCTGACTTGATCCTTTTCCATCAAGGATAAGTGCAGATGTGATAAATTAGATTTTCCATTTCTATATGGAAACAATTCCATGCAAATGAACACTTTGTTTGAAAAGATTTTGACCAGGGTGATTCTGTGATTCTGTCATTTTGTGATTTATGCTGGTTGTGCTGCTCTATATACGTATTTAGTCTATCATGCCTTTTATCAGATAGAGCGACCAGAAGGACACGCAATATTCAAACTGTAGGTGCAAAATGGAGTTGTGCATGTTAATGCGTTCCATTCTGTTCTTAACTCATTTTCTAATAATTCCTACATTTATTTGGTATATTTCAGAATATTTTTTTGCATATTACAGAATTTCCCTAAAGATCTTTTTTTCCTGAGGATGACGTCCACTCTTAGTCTTGGATGAAAAGCCTTTGTAAGGAACTTATCTTACTCTTATTTCCCTACAGAGCAGAGACAAAGGCACCTTAACATACTGATTCAGATTTTAGAATATTAGATAACTACAACTATCTCAGCTGACTAAAGATAGTCAGATTAAATCTGAAACTAAAATTATTACTCTATGTATCCACTTCTAAGGTTATTTTGTCAATGTGTCCCTGTTTTTTTCCAAATTTGGGTATTCAATTTATTTTCCTTTTTTTTCACCTGGTTGCTATGAGATTCTTATATAATTCTCAGTTTTCATTTTTACCTAAATTGGACACCCTTGAATAATTTTATGTTTTGTATAAACTCTGCTAATTTCTGCCTAATTCTCCACATACTATTTATTGACATGTTGAGAGTGTAGACATGTAGACTATATTTATATGCAAAAATAAAGAGGACCTGGCTTGACCTCTAGCCCATGGCTGACTGACTGACATCCACACTGCTGAAAGTCAAGTTTTCCAATAGTAAATTTGGCTTTCACAGAGCCAGTTGGAGAAATTTAGTCCAAAACAGTCAAGGAGTGAATTCATAATTAAGCAATATATGGTTGGCCAAGGGTCCAGTATAATTTCTTTCTGTGGTCCCCATCTACTTAGCAGGCCACATGGAAATACAAAAACTTGTAGTATCCAATGGGTAGTTTTCCTCTGTTTTGAAAATTGAACTTTTTTTTTTTTTATCTGTCTATTGTTCTGCATTTTTAATCTGTTAATAATCCTGAGAGAATATTCCATTCTATTCCATTGGACACTACTACCAGGAACAGCGTTGAAAGTTTTTGAGAATCCAGGCATGAACTGAATATTTATCCACAGGCTCAATGACCCTAATAAATTTCTGAGGTACAACTTTCTCCCACAGGAACTATATTAGCTCTTTTCAAAATAGCAATAATAATGAGGTAAAGAAAACACCAAAGCTGTCAAAATGCCACCTTAAATAACGTGTTTAAAAACTGTTACTGTATGAAAAACAGCATATGCACATAAACTGTGCATTATTAATTTTGGACCTTTGGAGATTTTACTTTACTTTACTTACTTTGACAAGGTACCTGTTAGGCTTAAAATCCTTGATGTAAACTGTAAATGAAAGAGATGGAAAAGAACAGATTCCAGGAAATTTTGACCAGATGAACATAGCTTTTTTAAATACAAGTCAAGATTATTTCTAATTCTGGAATACCATAAAACACAAAAGAACACATAATAGATCAGGTAAATCAAATCAAATTAAATAATCTCTTTTCTATGGAAACTTCATTTTTATAAACTAATATTTAAGGTCTTGTATCAACACTTTTGGAAATGCCATCAGAAAAGTTTTTCAGGAAACAATTTTAGGTCAAAAAGAAAGACTTATCAAACATTGGAAGAAGTAATCACATATCACAGTATATAATCAGGATATGGAAGTTTCTACATAACATCTTCATTTTCTCTGCCTGTGTTGATGAACACAGATGTTTGCTGTGGATTTCTTTTTTTTTTTCTTTTTTCTTTTCCTTTTTTCCAGAACGAGCATTGTTTTGACTTTGTCTTTGTTTTTAAGTATGAACACACTTTTGTGGTCCATTATTAATTAAAGAATAATAGACAATTATACACAACTATCTGGAGACCTATAATTCCATAAACTTGCCCCAGTCTTACTACTGCTTTAAGGACTCAAGTCTTGGAAAGTTTGTTGAAAGGGTGGAGTTCTATCAATATATTTAATAATACAAAGTATAGGCTTTATTTTTTTTTTTAACTATCCTGTTAATTTCCATTGAGAAGAACTGGCTGTTAATTAAAGAAATCATAAAATCTTTAAGGTGTGAAGAAAATACTGCTTACATTGATTAAGGAAGTTATAAGTTAAGGCATGAACCAAACTGTCCTGAGAAACACCAGCCAATCTAAGCATGATCCTACCTATTACATAGGATTCATCTTGAATTTTTATAAAAAGGCTATTAAAAATGAGCCTTTTGACTAGAGTCTTTACCAGAGTAAATCTACTCATTGGAGCTATGCGTGCTGTCAACATTTACTTTTTTTTTTTTTAATTCTTCAGTTAACAGATCGCAGATAAAATCATCCTTTCCCACCTTAGGGGACAATATTAGCAGTATTGTTAAAGATTCAAAAGAAGAGTGAACACAATATCTGAAGAATCTGTCTATTTTACTAGTAGACAAAGTAAGTTTTTGTATAATAGAGGGTACACTAGAAAATTGATATTTGTATGTAAGGTAAGTACCGCATTTTTTCCCACCAATCTCTTCTATGCTTCATTTGTATATTTCTACTAAAAGTTTATTTTGGGGCATTTTCTTGGAGTAGTCCAAGGCTTTATTTCATCAGTAATGAAGTCTCTTGTTACACTCTCAATGTCATCTGGAGAGGAGGATTGCTGAGGAGTGAGTAGAGCAGCTGTTGCCTAGTAGGGAAGAAAATCAATGACTTGACACTTTTGTCAGCTGCAAATTTGTATACAGTTTAATAGTTGAAAGGCAGTGTACAAGAAAACTGCAGGTTGCTCACCTCCTGGGTCCAGCACACCTAGGTTTTGTAAATTATTGTGGCTTAATCAAAAAGGGGTTCTTCATTTTCATAATAATATTTTAAATGGTGAGGTTTTTTTTCCTTAGTCCAGACACAAATTCTTGGTTTTAACATTCGGAAGTCTTACTGAAAGTCAGATATATAAACAGTATGTAAATATATGCATACATATATACTTTTTGTTTTCACTTAATTGAGAAAACATAATTCCTGTTTAAATAAGTAGGACCTGAAGAGGATGCATAAACTAATGTTTAATAATTGTAATAAAAGAAACCTTGAAGGAAACCTTGATGAAACCATGCTATCTACTGTAGTTTTGACAAAGCTGGAGAGAGGATTAATTGCTAGAATAGGAAATGCTTAAAAAACAAAACCACTGAACAAACATTTTCATTTATATGAAACATGCTGCTTCTAGTTGTTGTTGATAAATTATGTGTTCACACTTGGATTAACTCTATTTTGTTACCAGGGTTGATAAACAGCAGAACAAAGTCTGAATGTGAAGTAAAACTTAATTGTTCAATATTGTAATTTTCCCTGATACCAGTAGGTGGTAAATTTTAATAATAGTGCAGAAAATATTTTGCTTACAGTCTCATACCATCGTAGGAAAATTCAGAGGGTCTTACTCAAATGAAAGCATACTTTCGTTACTATTAAATTACGGTAAATTTGGAGGTGTTGAATTTTAAAAATATAATATTAAAAGTGTAATGAGTGGTGTCTTTGTTACTGTCATAATTTTTCACTTAAGCTGTAAAACTTTACTGAAATCAGTGGACTTTCACAAGGGGGATGAAATTGACATAGGATCTGAAAAAGGACCATAAAGTAATGTGTAATATTAAAACAAGTGAATTCTTTGATACATGGTAAATCCTACTGCATCGTACTTATTTTAATTACTTTATTCTCAAGAGTGACTAGTAGGATACCTACCAATAACCTAATTTAGTTCAGTAATGAAAAATGGTTATGAATACTATTAACTTTCCCTTTTTCTTCGGTGTACTATCACTATATTAGGATTTTGAGACTGACTTTTGAAAATTGTTCTTGCTAAAATTGTTAAAATCTTTATTGTTATTATCCTTTTTATATGTCTGTGACTCATTTGTAAAATGAAACAGCAAACATCTGTCAATGACAACAATTTTACTTCTTCTAACTATCCACTTATCAGTTTTCTCCTGCTGTCAAACATTATAATGAATAACCTCAACCTAGTGAAAATTGTACTAATATTTTTCTCTAAGAGCATCTTAGTATCCTAAAGGGAACTCGTTGTGAGAAAATGCAGGAGAAACCTAAATGGCTTATAACTTTTGAAATGAACTTGATAGAAACTAAGTGCAACCGAAGGTTGTCACAGAGACTTCCTGCAAAGGGTTCTAGATGGACTACATGAGGTAGTTAAATGATGTGTTGTATAAATGAAGGAAAAGGAAACTATATTCATGTACTGAAGTGATGACAGCTATGTAACTACCTACAGAGATGGGAGACAGAAGGATCATTCTTCTCTGTCATGAAGTAATCACCTGCTATGCAGTAGGTACAATCAAAATAGCAACATCACTTCCACTCAATGCAAATTCTCCTCTGAGTTCTGCATACACTTTAGCATTTGCACATCCTGATTTGGGAACTTTTTATCATTCTCATTTCTCATGTACTGAATTTTCAATACATTGCTCTTACTTTCTCATTCACTGCAAACTTTCTTATAATGATGTTTAGACATTAAGAAGGTCAACAAATTGCTGCTCTTATACATCTCATCCAGTCACTTTCTGGGGATGTTTTAGTTGTCCGTCATTTGTAGGTAGTTGTGATATTTATATTGTATATCTGCAAAATTTATATGTGCAGAAGACTTTGACACCTTTCTGCTGAAAAAATATCTCTTAGATTTTCTGTAGTTGTATACAAACATCATACTTTTGTATGAATTGTAGATGAATACTTGTTTATTGTCTTACCTGAAGCTTCAGCTCCAACACAAAATGATTAAACACTCTCTGCTTCCCTTTAAATGGAAAGAAAAATATCAACCCTTAAAAATATGAAAACAGTGAATCTTAAAAGGCTGTCTGATATGTGAACATTTGAAGTTAGCAATTTTCCACCTGCTGCTTTTATTCTTTACCACTTTTCAATTCCATGCCTCCTCAGATGTGTTTCGCAAGGTGTCCCACCTGCACTCACTGTCTTTCAGACAAGTCTAAACAGAAAAAAGCATACAGCATGTATTTAAAATATTACAATGGGAAATTCATCTAAGTAACACACAAAAGTATTTCCAATTGGATCTCAACAACAATAGATTTTTAGGCTTATCAGGCATCACCTACTTCACGGGGATATTTTTACTACTCTAATGCCAAAAATGAGCTTTAAAGTGAGGTGATCTTCCAAAATCACAGTTTTCTGAAAAAGACTGTCATTTTTTAATATATTGGGTGGAAGGTGTACAGGTGTTAGCAGTGGGGGGCTGCAGGGGTGGCCTCTGTGAGGAGAGGCTGAGGCTGCCCTGTGCCAGACACAGCTGGTTCCAGCCAGCTCCAGTGGACTCACTGCAGGGCATGGCTGAGCCACTCAGCCAAGAAGATAGTACCTTGGGAAAAACATATATAAGAAAACATGTTTTAAAAACATTTAAAAACTGCTGCATGGTGGCTGTGAGAGAGAGGAGTGAAGAAAATGTGAGAGAAACAGCCCTGCAGACAGCACGGTGGGAGTAGAAGGAGGAGGAGGAGGAGGTGGTACTCCAAGTGCTAGAGCAGAGATTGCCCTGCAGCCTGTGGGTAGGACCACACTGGAGCAGACACCCACACTACAGCCTGTGAAGGACCCACATGGAGCAGGGGAAAAGTGTGAGGAGGAAGGAGAGGCAGAGAGGAACTCTTACAGACTGACTGCAGCTCCCATTCCCTATCACCCAGTGCTGCTCTGGTCGGGGAAGGTAGAAGAGTCAGGAGTAGAAGAGTGAAGTTGAGTCTGGGAAAAAAGGAGGGGTAGGAGTTGGCAGGAAGGTGTTGTAGTTGTTGTCTTTGGTTCTTACTGTCCACCTCTATTTTAATTGGTAAGAACTTAAATTAATTTTCCCTAAGTCAAGTCTGTTTTGCCCATGATGGTAATTTGTAGGTGATCTCTCTGTCTTTATCTCCACCCACGAGCTTTTTCATCTAATTTTCTCTCCCTGTCCTGCTGAGGAGAGGGAGTGAGAGTGCAGCTGGGTGGGTGTCTGGCAGCCAGTCAAAGTTAACCTACCACATGTAGTCATTCAGCGTATATTTGAAATGAATTTTCATGCTTTTCCTGAAATTTTGAAAATGTGTTTTTATGAAATTTCCTTTTTTTTTTTTTTTAAAAAGACTGCAGGTGAAGTTTCTGAGAATATAAATTCTTGAATAGTGTCACAGATTACCCTGACTTCTTTCTAGCTAATGCCCCAAAAAACCTAATATCCCATTGTCCAGGTCATATCTGCCAGCCTTGTGGAAATTAGCTGGACAACTCAAGACTTCTAAAAGATCCCTAGATGCTTATGTTTACTCATCTGACTACAATCTTTGCTTTGGAATTCAGGTCCAGATTGTCTGCAGATAGTGATAGGTTTTCAGACTCCTTCACAGTTAGTGAAGATCTGGTCAATGCAATCTGAGCTAGTTAACTGAGTAACTAGGTGACTCCATGGGCTGTGCTGACTGTGATAAACACTCAGACATGATATTTAGGACTCAAATCAGTTACCCACATC
Organism: Balaeniceps rex; assembly: GCA_013401315.1. Lineage (NCBI taxonomy): Eukaryota > Metazoa > Chordata > Aves > Pelecaniformes > Balaenicipitidae > Balaeniceps > Balaeniceps rex. The sequence continues at coordinate 7,085 of VYZW01004212.1, forward strand.
TAGGTATCTAATGTCATCTAAGTTTTATTAGGATGTTCAAGACACCTCTAAAGGGCTAAAGATGTGGCACAGGAACTATAGAAGACACAGTTCTTCCTGGACCAGCACCTTGAAAACAAGAAGGATATATTTTGGCAACTTAGATGGCAATCTTTGTTTATCTTTAGGCAAGTGAAGCTCACAAGTAGACATCTGCATTAAAACATTTACAATCATAGCTCTGGACAATGTTGGAGTCACTGCAAATCCCCTTTCTCCCCAAACTTTCTCCTGAAAATAGAGGGGGAAGGATAAAGCTCTAAGCTTAAATTTAATCTTGGCAGTATCAGAAATTGAACTGAAAAAAACACTAATATACACTGAAATTATTTATTAGTGAATCAATAGACAGTGAAGATGGAATATTACCAGTGATGATATTCTGAGGTTATGCTAATTTCTTAAAATGTCTTAATGACATTTAGGATACAATACATTTTGTTGAACTTAGAAAGTAGCACAGATGTATGTACCTCAAATAGACACCCAAGGTTCATTTTATAGTTAATGAGGAGAAAGAATCACTTATAAGGTATCATTTATTTTATTCTTATGCAGACATTTAACACAGTGGATAAATCATACCCTAAAAATGTCTATTTCTCTTCAGTAGCTCTAACAGAAGCCTAAGCATATCACCTAAGGTATACACATTTACATAACAGATGACTAAAATTAGGTGAGAGGGATTTCCCTCAAAAATTATCATTATTGTGGATTGATGGTAATGTGTATAACTTAACCCTGAAATCCGAAATCTCTAGTCAGTGAATCAGATTCTAACTCTTTCATTTTTAGTTCAGATAATTCTAAATAGAAAGCCTTTGGAAAGTAACATTCGTGTTATGTGTTATTACTGCTTCAGCAGAAATACACTCCTCTATACACATTGGTACTGAAAAGCAAGAAAAATAAACAAAGCAATAAAGTACAAAGGTTAAATGCAAATTATGTTAGAATTTGTAGCAAATAGACACTGATATTCAATCAGATATTTTAATTAAAAAAAAAAATTCTAGTGCATTCATAAGCAAAAGGCTGATATCATGGGCAAAATAATTAATATAGGAAGCAGTTCCTTCTGTGATCATACCAGTAATGATGATCCATAGTTAAATGCATATACTTTCAGTTAGAACAAGAAATGTTACATTTTGACATTTTTAAATCAATAATTTAGCACATGCAATCAAAACAGATGTTTAGGCTTCTGTGTTTGCTAGGAAAAAGCCTACCATTTCTAGAAAGCCTATTTTTACCAAATGTGATGGCTTCCTCTTCAGTTAAGGTTTAATTTAAAAAATATTAAACAAATCATAATTAAGGATGAAATGGTCTTTCACAAACTTAGAACAATAGCTTACAACATATTTTGACATGTTCAACTGAAGTGAAAAGAATAAAAACCACTGTAAATAAAAATAAGACTTACATAGCAAAAGTACTCATCGTGATAATCAGTTATAAATTTTTTTTCATATAATGCAATATCTACTAAACTGCACAAATGAGTTCAAGATCTTTTAATGCCTGGAGAAGAGTTAAATCTAGCTGCACAGTTTTTTTCTGAAGAACCACAATAACAACAGTTGAAATCTACAAGCAGAGGCTGTAACTGTCAAGTGTTAATTAAATCACTTCAGAAATGCAACTTAAAGAAGACCAGGTAGCAAGAAATTACTTTGGAAAATTAAATTTATTGCAACCTGAATATGAGATAATTGTTTTTTTGCTTTAGAATAGACTAAATATACAATTTAAAGTTAAAATGTTTCTAACTTTTGCATTAAACATCATAATTAACAGTGCTTGTAACAATAATTCAGACTATTACTTTTTCTTGGGCTATTTTCACTGTTTTTAATGACACTTCATGAAAGTGTGAATACGGGTGGGTGACTGCATCTCAAGCACAGCAGTTACTATTCATTCGGAAAAAAAAAATTAGAACATTCTTGTGACTTTAGAAGTTCCATAAAACAGAGAGATAAATGTTGTTTTGTACATGGAGCAAGATGTCCTTGTCTATGCTGAATACACTTTAGGCAAAAAAGAAATATTTTTCAGATCACAAAATGTATTCTGAAACACTACCTATGCAAAATGCCTCACCTTTCTGATTTAATGAAGGCTGGAATTCATTACATCTAATTTAGTGCTGTCTCACTGAAAAGTAGGAATGTGAAGAAGTCTGATCTAGTTTGCCTTGCATAACTACTTAATTTTTCTGAATACTTAACGGAGGGATTCAGATACTCCTGCAAATTCTAGTTGGCTGGATATAGGTAACCGTTAGAAAATGCCATTCCTTGCCTTGCCATTCCTTTAAAAATGGCACATTCTCAAAAGCTAAGTGGCCAATGAGGCAAAGAATGTTAGAGCTTATGGCAAGTATTGAAACATACAAGGCTGTGAGGTTTAGGTTCCCTTGATCCTGATGGGAACAATTTGCCTTTGGGGGGGATTAAGATATGCTGCCAATACATTGCTGCCTTACAGGAAATTTTCTGGCTTAGCAATGGAGGAGGTTCTTCTTACTTTGACCCTGTGAAGCAACTTTCAGAACAGCCTGTGTCAACTTGAGCATCCTGCAGATGTGTTAAAACGGTAAAGCATTTGCTGTGGTGTCATGTTCCATAAAACTATTAGTGCTTTGTTAAACAGAGACTTACAGTTAGTCCTTTTTCCTTCAGATCACTGCTAACGCCAGGTGAGCTAAAACAGATCAGAAATAGTAGTGTTCCCCACGTCCAGAATACACCAAAATGATGTTTTTTATAGTAAAATTTTGGTTGATTAAAAAAATAGAAGAAACTGAAGAGTAAGATTATTTAAGCTATTTATAACAAGATTAAATCTGAACTTTCTTTCTGTCCAACCATCTCGCTTATTGTTGTGGTTTAACCCCAGTTGGCAACTAAGCACCACACAGCCACTCGCTCACCCTCCTCCCCGCCGTGGGATGGGGGAGAGAATCGAAAAGAAAAAAGTGAAATGTGAGGGTTGAGATAAAGGCAGTTTAATAAGACAGCAAAGGAAGAGAAAATTATAATAATAATAATCATAAAGAAGTGTCGTGGTTTAGCCCCAGTCGGCAACTAA
>VYZW01004218.1:0-58733 GCA_013401315.1 Balaeniceps rex
GAGATGCGGGGGGCTCCCGGCCCCCCCTTCTGCGTGAGTGACCGGGGAAACCGGGGGCGGGAGGGCGATCGCACTGTCGGGTACCTGAGTGGTCTCCTGTGCCCCCCCGGTAACGCCCCGGGGGTACCACGGTCCCGTCCCCCCTCGTTGGTGTTTGAGGGGCCCCTGTGGGCCCCTCCCCGTAGGTGACCGGGGAGGGGATCATGATCCTCCGGTAACTGCCTGAGGGGGACCGGGAGGTGTCGGTGTATCCCTCCGGCAGCTTTTGGGGGGACCCCAGTGTGGCCCCCCGGCGGGTGCCTGGGGGACCCGGGAGCCGAGGTCTCGGTGCCGCCCGCCGGTAGATGCGGGGGGGGCTCTCGGTGTCCCTCCCGGTAGGTGACTGGAAGCCGCCGTCAGTCCCTGGTAAGTGTTGGGGGGGCGAGGGACGCCCGTGTCCCTCCCCCCCCGTGAAGGTGTGAGAGGGCGCGGCCCCCCGCTGAACGTGAGGTGGGTTTGCAGGCCCGGGGGGGGCGGGGTGGGTCCACCCCCCGGTGCTGGCATCCTGGTTTGGGGGTGCCCCTTCCTCCCTGCCACCTCCCGGGGCACCCCGTTGTGTGTGTCCACGGCCCGGTGCTTTACTCCCCGGGGGGAGGTGGGTTTAGGCTGGGGCTGTATTTTGAAATTTCCAGATTGTCTTTTCCGAGATATTTCCTTGAAATGCATCCAGAGAGCTTATTAGTCACATAAATAAAGAATAATGGCAATACTCGGCATCTGTCGTTAGGCTGGACCGGAGAGGGATTAAAAGCTGTCCTTTTTATTGTAATTTTTTTTTTTTTTTCTTTCCGCCTCTGATCCTGTGAAGAGCGTATCTGTCTCCTCACCTTGCCAGGGAGCTGGGGGAAGCTGGGAACCTAACCCGTTTGTCATTAGGACCATCCTGCCTGCCAGCTTCTGTAGGATAAACCATATGTTGTCACAACACTATTTTTAATTTAGGGTGTTGGTTACATCACATCACTGAATTGGGCAATCTCTGTATGAGGACGAAGGTAATTACTGTACCAGGGTTTATCAACTTATATTTTAATGAGTGTTTATCAGCATTATGAGAAGTCAGTAGCAATAAGTGCCTTGGATAGACTGAGTTATTAGCTTTTACTCCGAAAAAGAGGAAAAAAAAATGCTTTCCTGTATATTAGGAAAGTCTTTTCTTTTGGGGGAGGGAGAGTAGGAAGACTACAGGCAGCTGTGTTAAATATTTTGGGAAGCTATTCTGAGTCCGTGTCACACATGAATAGTGGTGTTTATTTTCTAAATGAAGTCTGGTCTCTAGATTGTTTGGTGGCCAACGGCCACTAATGAACTTTGCTTCCTTCACCGCCACCCAAAAGAGAAATAGTCAAAGGCTACTGGTGATTAAATGGGCAGGAAAGGATAAGGGCAGAAGAGCTCACTTGTTTGTATAGTGAATAACGCAACAATTAGTGGGCTATTAAACACATATGCTCATTCTGCATTTGTTCTATAAACAGTTTCTCCAGCTTATTGAACGTCTCTGCTTCCTCCGAAACGCTCAGCTACGGTGATGCCAAGAAGCGACTTTATAACACACCTTCGGAGCGTGTGTTTGTCCAGTCTAGGCTCTGATTTAATTTTGGTCTGCAGTAGGTAAATGGAAAAAATTTGCTAAGGCTTCTTCTGCTTGGTTTGGTTTTAAATGTGGTATAACTGACGACAGCGTTGTGTAATATGTATAATGGCCTGGAATCCAATACTGTTGTTTGTGTTACCTGAAGTCCAACATGTGTGCAGTCTGACCTGTTCTATGCACTGGGGTAGCACGTCGGTGCGATTCCTGCGACAAGTCTCTGTCTGTTTGCCAGAACAGGCAGGGTAATGTCTTCAGTCGCTTGCTTGAGTTTGTTCTTGGTCTAATAATAATGTATTGGGATTACATAATCCAAAAACGATCACCCGGCCGGGCGAGCTGCCATTTGTTTTGAGTGTCCCTTGTGCCAGAGCAGTTGCGTTCTTGGTGTGGAGCTGTACCATGTGTGGATCAGGCAGCAGAACTACAGAGAAATTATATTTTTCTTCTTGAGTCTCTCCCGCTTGGGTCTCTGCTAATTTGTCTGTGTCCTGGTGAACTAAATGGCTGCGCTTCCGCACGTTGATGCCCAACTCCATCTTTCAGCAAGCTGTTGCTGTATCATGGACAGAGAATGTGGAGCTGCTGCTGAAGAGGCCCAGATCATAGGGCTGCTGGCTCCTGGCGGTCCTTAAAAGGATTTCTTTCTCCAGTAGCAGGGGGGTACGCTCACCTGAAAGAAATATGTGTCTTAAAAATAACACCGGCTTCTTAGGGGACACTTTAAGATGTCGCCCATCTGCTCCTTGTGAAACTTTCTGCCCCTGAAACTGCTTCCACGCAGTTGTGAAACCGTGAGCGCTGGCTGCTGAGCTCCGCAGCTGAAGGCTGCGTGGTGGAAAATCTGTCCCAAGTCAATTTATCCACTGATGAAATGGAGCCGGTCTGGTGTGTTAGCCTAAAACAACTCTTGGTTCTCCAAGGAGTCTAATTCTATATTAGCTTGCAGTTTTCTGTGTTCCCTTTGGGTGTGTGTGCAGGCTCTGCTTAGGCCTTCCCACCCCCTCCAAAAAAAGCAGGGCATGACTTTTCCCCATCTCTTCTGATCTGCCTCCAGCTTTCTTGCTGCCCCCGTCGAGGTACAAGGGAAGTCCTCATGCCCATGCCTTATTTTCCTCTTTCATTCTTTATCCTGGACCCTGTCTTTCACACTTGATGACGGGACGTTGTATCTGTCCTCACCTAACACCTAGATATGTCTCTGTCCATGGCATTCATCCTCTGCTTTTCACACCCTTTTTATTTTTTTAGCAACATTGTGGGGATTTCTGGATAAGTAGAAATCTTAATGCACAACTTAAAATGCTGCATGGCAGACCCGAATGTCACTTGGCAGTAGGTACACCTCTTCACGCTGTTACGGCGTAGGTACCGATGGCACGTAAACAGTTAGGGCTCTTCCTGGAACCCTTACCGGGAATTTCCTGAGTTTCACATATTTATTTAAAAACTCTCTTTGTGGCTTGAGGAACGGTACTAGTGAGCTCGAATGATGGATCAGCTTTTGATAACAAACGACGTGACTGCAGTTGCATACCTTTCTCTATTATTTGTAGCTTTTGTGTTGACCTAACCATAGCTGGTGGAGGCCAGGCTCTACTCAGCTGCCAGCAAGTCCTGGCTTGCGTGGTAGCCTCACGATTTTAGGAGGATGTAAGGAGGATCGTAGCATCCCCGCTTCGGTCAGCGCGTGGTGCGGCAGCTGAACAGTGCCTCCTGCTCGCGTTGTACCTCTCTGCCCCTGCTCCACGGAGTATTTTGAACTGAAGCCACCGGTTGATTCGCTGGTGAACTTTGGCAGATGCACAAATATTTATTGGGGGCTAAGCTGAGATAACCAAGGCACATTGCCCCTGTGCTCTACGAGCTGAACTGAATTTTGGAACCGTGGTCAGATAGATGTGGCTTCCCAAGTCATCTTCCCTGTGCCTTCTGTGCTCTTCTTAAACCGACTGTGACAGAAGTTATTTCTCAAAGGTTAGGGTTAAACCGACCCCTTGGAGTCACCGCTTATTGGAAGAACTTTTTCAGACTTTGCTTTTAGAGCAGGTTGTTGTAGATGCCTTCATCTTGCTGTGTTTAAAGCACGAAATACAAAATGAAGGCTCCTGCTGTCATTACAGGGTCTTTAGGGTAATGCGTATTCATGCTGACTTGGGAATTGAAAGCTGCTTGCAGGTGTCAGGAGGAGAAGAACAATCCGGCTTTCGAATCAAAATTCATTGAATTATCTTAAAGCTTTTTGCATCATGCCTTCTTTCCTGTAACCTGTTTTTTCCTGTCCTATTAATTCACTGATGCTGTAGTCCGTCAAAATTGAAGCTATTACGACATCGGGAGCATGAGTTGGTGACATGACTAAATGAATCAGAGGAGGCTGGCTGGAAAGGAAGCTCACTGTACACGTACATCTCCTCGCCATCAGCAAAAATGGGACAGGATATGCAGAACATACTGAACTGCTAAACTCCTGCTAAATGTTCTTAATGTTGACCTGAATGTGGCACCTCCCATCCGAAGGAAGGGGACACAGAGACGTTTAACATGGTGCATGAGGAATGTTTTGGCCTGTGGCAGTTTCCTTTCAATTATTTAGGGTAGCTTTTTCTCTCAACCATATACCATTTGGATCTGCTCAAATTATAGATTCATCTCTATAGTTTTCAAATTGCATGGGAAAGAATTGTATGTAATTTACATCTAAAGTGACGTACAGTTGCTATGGGATTTGGTGGCAAATTATAAACCCATTATGCTTTTTTTCTTATACTGGTGGTAGCAGACTAAAGAAGTAGGTCTAATTGGTGACGTGCCAAGGGAAAATAGAAAGTTTGTGACAGAATCCTTGTGACCGACAGTGCTTTTTTTTTTTTTCCCCCAAACGTGATCTGCTTTTTATCAGCAAATCATATGACACCATTAATCAGAGAAGCTGAATTTGGGCATTAATGTCTTCAGTCGCTTTTTGCTCTCTAGCAATACTGGAGGAAGCAAGCTTGAAGATTAACCCCTTAGATTATTTTTACAAGGCTAGTTTTTTTTTTTTAAGATACGCAAGTGCAGTGTTTTGGCACTCGTATCAACGGCTCTAGCAGCTGGATCCTGGCGATTGTATTCATGACCCAGCAAGACTAAACCCTCGCTCCTTTTCAGCGTATTCTATATTTGGTTTCTTATTCCACTTAAACAACAGCAAAGGGAGAAAGTAAAGCTATTGCAATTTTTTTTTCACTTCCGTCTGAAGCGTATCTGATCAAACGTGGCGTGCAGACGAGTCTCTTCAGAGCCGTCCATCTCCCAGTGACCTCCTACCTGGCCAGCGTGTGCTGCGGCAGGTCCTGCCTCGAGTGGCTTCTGCGCTCGCCGTGAGCCGGTCAACTCGCAGAGCGGGTGATCCTCCAACATCAGGGTTTTTTTCTGAACCAGTCCGAAGTGCTCTGTCCTGTTTAGTTAGTTTTTGTCATAGTGTTGCTTGGCAGAGGGATGGTGACTGTTGAAATAGTTCACTTGCATAGTGCCGACTGTTGGGATAGGAGAAGCCTTTATTACTGGCGAGGGAGGGGAGGTTTTGTTTGAAAAAGCGTTTGAGGTCTCGTTAGTAAATTAACTTGTTATCTCCTAAACAATTTGCACATTTCAAACGATTTAAACTCGGTTCTGCCTGTAACTTGTAAGCATAAACTTGTGAAGCGTCTCCAAATCCCTGGTGTTTGTGCATGTTGAAAAATGGGAAGGGACAGACTGCATGCGTCACTCTTGTACTAATTTGTGCCAGCTAATCCATGGGAGAAGAATATGTTTTGGCTGACTTAGTGGTTTTACTGCTAATGCACAAGAGAATGCATTTGAATGGATGGAGTGGCTGCACGGGTTTAGGTAGAGATACCGTATGTCTGGGATCCTGTACCGGGTACCCTAATTTGGGAACACGGGCATGTAATATACTGGTTTTATTTGGCTTTTGGGGAATGAGAGGAGAAGTTGAGGGGGGAAAAGCGGTCACCAGCTCGGCATCATAACGTCAGGAAGGTTGAGATCGAGTTACCTCTGAATAATTAAGGTTAATACTGTTTCTGGAGGAAGCATTATCTGGAGTGAACTTAATGCTAATGAAAAAAAAAAAAAAAGCCTGATAACCAGAACTATGCTAATATTTTGTACAGGGTGGATACAGAGGAGACATCACCAAAGCTAGGCTTGTACATTCAACGTGCCTTAGCTTGACCTAGATGCATTATCCAGGAAAGGAGCTTGGATTTGCTGATAAGAAGAGTTTTCTATAGTAGCTTGTGTGTTGCTTAGAAACATCCCATGTACATAAGGCAACTTTTGCACACCATGGTAACCTAGTATTGCCTTTTGACTGGGTTTTTGTGGGGGTCGTCCGTCCCTCCCCCCCCCCCCCCCCAAAGAATTTATATCATAACGAGCATGATAAACCCCTCAGCAGTTGGTTTGCAGAGTGGCCGTGTGTATCGCTGCTGCAGTGGGAAAGCAGGCTTCCAAAATCCAATCCTTTTTTTGCATTGCTCCAGCGAAAAGGCAGTCTAGAAAAAACACTGCTCCATGCACTTGGTCTCTCCTTTCTTTACATTGGACTAGTGCCTTTTTTAATTTAAAGAAACCGGCATTTGTTTAACTCGGAAAGAGGTCACCGCTTGTAAGCATGACTTTACTTAGCTGCCCACCTCCACCCGCCTTGAGTCTTCCCTGATCTGGTACAGTCTGATTGCTGTTAACCCTCTGCTCTCCCTCCGTGCAGCACAACTTTTTTTGGCTTTTGTTATGCAGGAGAGAATACTTTAGCCCAGGGTGTTCATGGAAAACCAAGATGTTTTACTTTTCTTCAGAGTCTCTTCGAGCCAGCCGCCACCACCAGTTACTCTTTCTTCTTACATGCAGAACCTGCAACCATCCAGGGAGGCTCTGGGAGTGGTCCCGGGGTGTACTGCTCTGCAGCAAAGCAGGTCATCGCAGGGAGAAGGCTGGATCCAGCGTCTTGAAGGACGATCTGTGCGTAGGACAGCTTGAGTTGTGCTGCCGTCTTTGGCCCCCGTTCCAGGTCATGTGGTTGGGTTTAATGGTAGACACGGACTTTCTGCTTTAAGTTCATGTCCGTGTGTGATGGGGTTTAGCAAATACCGTGAAACTCCCTAAGAACAGCTAGTCGCCTAAACCTTTGTCATATTTAGATTTCATCGGTACAAACATCCTCTTGACTACTTGGCTCAAATATTTTGAGACCCATGTGGTTTAGCTGATAGGCCATGCATTGATAAGAGCAGCCACCTGACACCCATGGCAGTTTTGTTCATACAGGATCAGTGCTGCAAGGATAGCTTAAGCTAATTGCCGTTATTTAGCAAGAGCGGACGTGTAACTTAAAAGCCCAGCAAAAAGCCCAGCAGGACAGAAGAAATGCTAGCTCAGTCTCTATCACTGTGCCCAAAGGATCCATATTTTCTAAAACCGAAGCGGAAGACGCTAATTTAATCTTTCTTCTGTATTTTTACCCACTGAAGGCCTGTTCTGTGATGGGCTGCAATCAATACGTTATGTGCCAGTTGTGGTTATTTGAATCATATTTCCACATTTCAGTGTCTAGACTTTATGTTTGTGTGAGTTTTGTTGTACCTTTCCAGCTCCGGCGCTGATTTCAGTTGTTTTTGGCTCCTGGTTTCTATGAGAAAATCAAATGGGCTGTGTTTCTGTCTTTCCCAGTCCCCAAAAAGAAAGGGAACGAGGGAATTGGCAAAACTTAGGGTTTTTAAGCTCCTCTGCCACCTTTTTTCTCTCTTCTGAGAGAATCTGTGTGTGGATGAGCCGGGTTCTGCCATTTGGTGACTAGCAGACGAAAGCAAAGACAAACCACTGATGGCTGGAGATAAATCCCCCCCTGGTTCTTGCACTGCGAAAAATCTGCTGTGAAAAAAGGTATGGCCTTGGTATAGGCAATCAAGGCTAGAAAAAGCGAATACACGCACATTTTTAGAAATAAAAAACCTTGATAATCCACAAAGAAAGAGTGCTTGTTAAGAGTGAGGCAGCCTTTTAATTCACTGCATCTACTGTGCTTCATTTTGAGCCAGCAGCTTTCTTGCACTTGCAGATACTCAGGGCTGTGGACGTGACTGTATTTACAGAGGGTTGCTCTGTGTTGGGTAAGTCTGAGAGCTTCTCCGTGATGCTCAGAGAAGTTGATAATGACACGGACCTAGATTACGTTAACCTTGCTGTTACCAGAAGGTAGGACAGGCTTCAGTAACGTTAACGGTAACCGCCAGAGGAAGTGCAGTGCGTGAACCTGAGCCGAGACTGTATTCATTTGATTCTGAAAACAAAACTCCTTGTATATAGTAAAGTGTATTATGGATAAATCGGTGAAAGGAAATAATGTTCCCAACTCATAATTAACTTGTAAAGCTTGCTGCCATGAAATTTAAAAGGCTTGAGTGCATCTGAATAGCAAGAAAAATTGGTCGTATGGTATGCAAAGAATAAAGGCTGTGGTTAGAACTTCTCTATGCATCTCTGCCTGCGTATCGGCTCTTCGGCTCCCGTTTCTCCCCTGGTGTTTGAGGTGATCCAGCTTGTTGCCAAAGCTGTGGCTTTACCTCTTCCAGGGAGCTGAGCTCCAGGCAAACGTCGGTGTAAATTCTTCCATTCCTTTCAGATCCAGGATTCAGTGGATGCTTTTCAGAGCCCAGGATGGGCGGAGTAGCAAGGAAGCAAATTTTTCCACCCTGCCTGAGCTTGGGCAAGCGGAAATTGTGCCTTGGAAGCCATATAAGGCAAGTCAGTCAGCTCTTGCTGGGCTCACCTTTCCACCGGGAGGCTGGAGAAGGGAGCAGCCCTCGCTCACAGGGAGAGCGTAAGGTCTGCTGGTCCTTTGAAGTTGTTCGCTGTGTGTCTGACACTTGCCGGAGGTGTGGTGCGGCAGGCCTGATTAGGTCGCAGCAACTCATTAACTCCCTGACTTGTGGGGCTTTAGCACGCTGTCCCGAAACGAAGGCATAAACTTGTGATTCAGAATGAAACTGCTATAAAATGACTGGAGCTGGGAAGAAGTTGACGCAGGTCAGAGAGTGGAGTGGCCGTCTGTCACGGGGTTTCTTCATTTCCTTCAGCAGCGTCTGATGCGGGTGCTGCTGACGACAGACAGGGCCGAGCGGGACTTTGCTCTGAAATGACAGTTCCTATGTCATTAAAATAGATTTTTTTTGAAAATACTGATGGCACCTGCTCACGCTTCCAGGGGTGTTCAGCCGTCAGAGCCGGTGAAGCCCGAATCGTGACCTCTGCTGCCGCTTCTCGCAGAATTAAGAACAACTTCTGCTCCCATAAATAGTCTCTTAAGAAGTGTGTAGGAGGTCTGCTGAGCAATTTCTTTTCAAAAGTGCTTTCAGTGACACCTGTGACAGCGACCTTGCTCTCTGTTTCCCCTCTGCGTGCTTGCCAGGGCAGCCGTGTTTTGATGGGAGCATGGTGGTCCTGTCCACAAGCTCTGCTTCCTTCTCTCCCAATAGATATTCGATAATAAAAAGAACTTTTAGTTATCTGTGTAATTCCGTGCTTTTCAAGGTCAGGATTTTTTTGGTAGGGGAGTTGCTGGTACTTCTTCTGTTTGCCTTTCCTGCTGTGAGATCTGAAATGCTTCCTGCCTTAGCAGGGTCCACGTTCCCTAATGCTGTTGAAGAGGTGAGGATGGCTACCGTGAAATTTCTGAAAGCTCCTGTGCACCTCAGAGATGCTCTGACACATGTAATGGATGGCTACCAGTCCTCATCTTTATTCCAGAAATAAAGTGTGGTTTTCTAAAGGAGAACGATGCAGCCAAGCAAGTGTATTGTAATAAACCAGTTCTCCCAGCCTGGAGTCTAGGAGCAGACCCGTGCTGACGGAGAGTCCCGAAACACACAGCTTCGCTAAGGAAGCGGCTTTTTGTTTAATTTTTAGAAATGCGGAAATGGGAAGGGGAAGGTAGTAATGGATAAAGGATAAAGAGAAACATACTTAACCTTTAGGAACATAAATGGGATATCTTAGATCCGTTTGAAATACGCGCTTTAGTTGACATGGAACGTAGTGGTGATTAAAACCAGTTGCAAACATTTTTCTAGCGTGATTCTGAAATTGTTTATGAATCGTTTAAGGACTTTGTTCTTAATGCATTAAAATGGTACAGTGGCGATGACTGCATTAAAATCTAGAACACTTTCTTTTTGGGTTTCTCAACACGAAGGGAAAAAATAGATTTATTACCTAGAAGGTTTGATATTACAGTGTCAGGCATGTTTCCATGACCTTCCTACTGAATCTCTGCAGTCATTTGCACTGGAGATGTGTCTAATGTAGGTGCTGCCTGTGTCTTGCTGCAAGTTTTAGTGCTCTCATACAATTAAGGCCATTTAACTCAATATAAAGGCCTTTTACTTGTCATTAAGACTAAATTTACGGACGCTGACAGCAGGAAGAAACACGCTTTTATTCTAACCTCAGGTGGGCTCAGTTAAGAAAGCAAAACGTTTCAGCTAACTAGAACTTGGGTGGATTGTTATATTTAGACCAAAAATTCTGGTCAGACAATTAAGTGCCAGCTCAGTGGCCATACCACTTCTTTTGCATGTATGAATTAGATTAACTGCCTCGACTCACTCTGTCAGGCAAGAGAGATTCTCTGTCTTAATGTATGAAATCTCTCGGGGCTTTTGGGCTTGGACCCAGGGAGTCTTTTTGCAGCTCTGTGGTCAGTCTCTATGTAGTCAGCAGAGGTGGTATGTTTTTACTGTTCTTATCTGAAAATTTTTCATGTTCATTTTTGGAATTTGTTGTAACCTGAACTTTCACAGGTGTCTTTGCGGGGAGCAAAGAAACATCTGACTTTTTTTTTTTTTTGGAGGTAGATTTTTGCCAGTTTAGAAGAGTATGTTCTTTCTTTTACTGTTTGTCGCTTTATTTTTGGAGCAGGTTTGTTACCAACCGGCCTGGCAGTGCAAATAAAGACATAGCTGAAACAGTGCGGGTTCTGTGCTTCTCGCTGGAGGAAAGGGAGTACCTCGTTTAACTCGGTAGTGGCTTCTTCAGGCAGCTGCCTTCACTTTTCCATCGGAGAAAGCAAGCACCCCTGGAAGATGGTGTTTGCGAGGAGGCTGTTGGCAGCGCTGTGTTAGCGGAGGGTATGTAACACGATGAGGTTATAATATGGTAGAAAATCTAGGAGGGTTGTCTTGTTCAATACTTTCAGCTGGATTTTTTGCGGGGAGCTTCCCTTGGGGATGGAAAAAACCTGGCATTTGTGATTACTTCGTCACTAACTGCCCCATGAAGATAGTGAGGTGGTAGGAAGTTTCAGTGACTCGGTGGCATCCCCGTTGAATGCTGAGGTTCTGTTGAGTTGTGTTCCCAGAGTCCCGTTCAGTGTTGGAGCACCTCTGTTTGCCTGAAAGCCCAAAGAAGCTGTGTCTGAGCATCTTGCTTTAGCTTTGGAGGTTGATCTGGCTCTTGGTGTGTTGGTGGTTGGATTTCTCTGGGATTCCTTTAGGATCCCGGCTCTGCTGACTGGTTTATCGTAGCCTCGTCCAGCAGGGCTGGCTCTGACTCCGTGAGGAACGTCTGAAGATTGTCTTAAGTAGAACTTTGGCAGACTAGTAATTACACTTCCCTTTAAGTGTCAATAGGATGTAGTTGGGCACAAGGAGAAAACTGGTCCAGGCTTGTTTTCCTAGGCTCAGCAGTGTGTGTGTTAGGCGAGGTTTGTTCTGGGATGGTTGAACGAGTTAGTCAATCTGATCTCTAAATTGCCTTTCTATATTTTTCTCTTGCAAGAAAAGTAGTAAAGCTGTGTGGAAGATAAAGATCACACTGATGTTTCAGCAGCTCGTTTAAGCCATCTTATGAGCACATAGGCAAGTGAATCAGCCCTGGTGTCTTAATATGTCCTAAAATAAATTAGACTTTCGTAAGCAAATTCAGTGAGTTAGAATTGCTGTATTTTCATTAAAAGATTGCAGTGGAGAAAACACTCTTTAAAATTCAGCCTTAGGGTTGTGTTGTTCATTAACTGATAGTCACTCCTGTTTACCTTGCGTGCTAAGTACGACACTAAGAATGGCGAACAGTGCTGATGCCGTCACAGCTGCCCTTCAGAGAGAATTGCTTTCTTTTTTTATGGCTTACTGACAGGTGGGTTTTTTTGAACTAAAATGAATGCAAACAGCCAGAATGTACCTCTCCTAATCATGGAAACCAACTGTTTTTTTTTTCTGTTCTTAGCAGCTTGGTAACGCTGTTCTCGGTACAAAGGTCATTTAAAAATCTGACATGTCAGGCCAGCAACATACTGCTTCTTAATGAGGCTTAAAACCAGCGTGTAGCTGCCTGGTGGAAATACATTCGACCCTGGAGCAGCAGAACAGAGGAGCAGGAAGGAGACGTGGACATCTTACTGGGATGGGATCACTCTTCTTTCCTGCACCACCCCCCCTGTACCTCTAGGTAGCCCCCAGTACCCAAGTACTTGCAGTTCACTTGCGTAACGGGGTTTTAATTTTTCTCTTGTTATGCAAATGAGCGCAGGTGTTTGACAGCACATTCGCGTTCTCAGAAGAAAAGAAACTAAAATATGTCCAGAAATACATACGTGCTGTTCTAAAATGATTTCTTCCTGTGTTTCAGAACTTAGGATTATGTCTTCCTAGCCTTGGCTTCTCGCTGCCCCGCAGCCACCATTCAGCAAGACAGTGAGGAGGTCCTGCATCGCCTCTGTTACTTCATCGCCGTCTTGCTTAAACCCTCCCGTCCCTCCTCCCCAGGATGTCACTTGACATTGAACTAAAGCTCTTGAACCTTAAGTTCCCTGTTCCCTGTGAAGCTTCGTTGGTAGTTTGAATGTCTGAGGGCTTTTGCTCTAATCCTGTTCCCCAGCACTTCAAGCTCCAGTACTGGAATTTCAGCACCTTCAGCCTCGCCTCAGTCTTTTCGGCTCCTTGACTGTTCTCCAGTTAAAACTAGGTCAGAAACCACTGTCAGCTTCTGATATTTCACTATTCCTGTTTTATAAGTCGTAACTCAGTGTTGCTGTGTTTAATCGCTTGCTTTAATTTTAACATATTAAATGTCTCATCTTGCTCTGCACGAGCAGCCTGACATAGGAGAGCTGATAAAACTGCTCAAAATAACATCTTGGCTATAAAAGCACCATTACCTTGACTGGGTCTGAAAAGGTGAATTCTCTGTTTGTTGCATATAATGCCTAAGGTGCCAAACTGACAGATTTTTTTTCCACAAGCGCTCTCTAACTGTACATTTGCTGGCAGTTTGTGTACAGCCAGTTTTCTAGCTGTAATTAACCAGCTTCTCTTTCTGTCTCAGTGGCTTTTTAACCTGATGGGTGAAAGAAAAATAACTTTAAAAAAAAAAAATCAAGTAATTGGAAACCCGCAGATTGGCGAGGAACACAGTAAAGCGGGTATGTTGGAAGTAATTTAAAATATTTATTTTTAACTGAGAGTTCTAGCTGACTGTACCCATTCAGCGTTTTTATAAGACTGTTATTGGAATGGTGCTTGCAGTCTGAGCCGGCGTGCCTCAGTATTCAGTGAAGTCCACCTGGTGTAATTTAAGAGTACCCTTACTCCTTTCTTTTAGACAGACTTTGAGCTAGCTAGCAATATTGGAATTCTTCAGCATTCTTGCATAAGTGGTATTTAAATGAATTCTTGCTTTTTGGTATAGCTTAAAGGCTGTGGGTTTTAAATTCTGCCCGAGCTGTCGTCTCTAAAAAGTTTTCCAGAATAGCAACTTGTTTTATTAAGCTGTTCTTAATACACTCGGTTTTCTTCTGTCATGTATCTCCTGCTGCTCTGTGAACCTCTTCTAGGGTCTAAGGATCCCTGGGTTGAAAACCCTTGGTGTGGAGGTACCAATGCAGTCCAGCTCTTGCTTAGACCTGAACGATCTCCAGTAAATACTGCGTGGAGTGGCGGTGTCTCCGTATGCCACCTGGGAAACACTAGCTGTGTTTCACAGGTGGAGGAGTTTCAACCCAGAGGTGAAATGCTTTATATGAGGTCACATCACAGACGGAAAGCTTCTGACGGAGGGTGAATGGAATAAGTCTTGACTCTAAACCTGGTTCTGTAGTCACTTTACATCACTTCCAGAGCATGGCCTTCAGCCTCGGATGGAAGAGCCTGGTGTTTAATGTTACGGAAACTTTCTTTATGATGGGGATGAGGGGGCGTTGTTTAAGATGTGCTATCGTGACACACTTTTCTGTATTAATTTGGGAAACATTCTCTTCTGATAGTTGCGGACTTTGTACAGTGCAAAAGCTAAAACCAAAATATTTGTAGTACCAGCCAGTTATGGAGAAGCTTCCTTTTAACTATTAAATTACTCTCAGCTCTAAGCACGAGGGTGACCTTTGCATCCGCGTCTTAGGTCTGGCCAATGCAGTGGGAATGTGTGCGCTTTATGGTCATTAAAGGTAAAGACCAGCCAGAATAAAGAATTGTCTGTAAGCAGCTTTTGTAGCGTGGCAGTTCAGAAAAAAACATTAACTCTTGTCTTGGACTAAGAATGATGATTTTATGGCTGTCTTGGAAGATGCTTGGCTGGAAAACCTTTGTATTATATTTATGTAGCAATATGAGAATGAAAGGTGAGTTGCTCCAGTTACCTCTGCGGTGGTACAAGCCCTCTCCGACTTCGGTTGCTGACCCCACAGCAGTTCAGGAGAGGAATTTGGCAGAAAAATGTGTGAAGTTTGAAGTAGGAGGAGCATTTAAACAGAATGTAGCTGGTCAGAAGAGTAGGTGAGCGTTCATGGTGGATGTTGTGCTCTGAGCTGCAGAAATAGGGAAGTTTCGTCCCGCAGAACTGGGTCCCTCGTTGGCCTTCTCTTGGTTGTGTGGGTGTCTGGATGCATCCGTGCTGAACAGCCAGCTTGCTGCCGCTGCCAGGCGAGTGCGTATCAGCCGACTTCTGCTTCCCGTTGCCCAGTGAGGGGAAACAGATCTCGATCTTCCCTATATTTAATAGCTAATTTTAATCTTTTCAGTGGAGCTTCTTGAAATCATCATTTTTCAGTTGTATCCACGTTTCAAATTTGAGTGCATTGAGGGTGGGAAGGGTCAGGAATAGAAATGCTGGGTAGTTGCTGTGATCCTTTTTGGGCAATCAGACCAAAAATGCCTCCATCTTCCCATTTCACAGGCCTGACGTCGTCGTCAAAACAGACCAAAAGCAGTATTGCTTGTATTGCTTCAGAAAGGCTAATCGGTGAAAAGTACCGTTTCTAAGATAGATGATAGCGAGCCAAGTGATTTCCATGATTGAAATTGTTTTCCTCAGCATTTTCACAAGCTTTTTGGTTTCGTTTGAGAAGAGGCCACATCTCCAGCACCTAGTAAACAGTTAGCAAACCTCCCTCTTCTTTCAGAGGAAGCACAGAAGCCTTCATTCAAGGTATCTTGTACTAGAGGAATGGCTTTTAAAACCTTAATCTGAGAAAATCTAAAACCCCTTAATGATTCTTGGCTCATAAAACTGTTTAAGTAAAGCCTTTAGGGAAAACCAGAACTGCCGTTCACCTTTAGCAGAGTTGGGAATTTTGGATGATTCAGTTTCCTTCTGCCAGTTTGTTTTTTTTTTCTCAGTCCTTTCCCAATTTAACAAGATCATCTGATAGCTACAATAAAATTCTGCTGCAAAAACAAGCAGTGTTGCATGCAAGAGATGATTACCCAGGGAATTTTGAGCATGAATGTCTTAATGGGATTCTTGCCAGACTAAGGTCTCTCTAAATTGTCTTGTAATGCAAATGTGTACAGACGCTGAAGCCATCCTGCTGAACTTTTCTTAAGAGAATGTTTAATAATTATTACACTTACGAGTATTTCCAATGGATGGAGGCAGAACAGGAAGTTTCTTTGTGGAGTAGTGTTTCTTGTTGAAAACAGTGTTTCAAAGCAAATCCACATGCTCAAAAAAACAAAGCTAAGAGGGTTTGCTTTCCTTTGCCTGTGCTTTAGAAATACCAATATTTACCTTCCTTTTTTCTGCCCTATCTTTAACTTACAGTATCTGCTAATAGATTTAGCCATGCTAAAAGATACACAGTACGGCTCTGTACGAAAGGGATAGATTCAGGCCGTAGAGCAGACTTAAATTCCGACTTAATTTTTTTATTTAAAACTTTTTTCCCTCCTGTATAAGCAAGTGACTATAAGGTTGCTGTTTTTAAAAAGGGGTGGGCTGTGGGATGTGTTGATTTAACTTTTCCCCAAACTCCATACAATTGCTTGCAAGTAACAAAACAATGGAACGTATTTCTAGGTTTGTGCTTAAATTTTGTGCAATGAATTTGCCAGCACAGCATTATCTTTGTACGAGTGCTTTGGGAAATGTTGTTTCAACTTGTTTTATGCTTTCCTGGTTTTACCTTCTATTGCTTTTAGTCTGAGTTACAGAAGAAAAATCCCTTCAGGAAAAATGGTAATAAAAATAACCATTTGTGCAGAATTCTGTTGATTTGTTAGCGTGCTTGTGGAAAAGGGGAAGGGCTACTTGAACCTCTGTCTTGGGGATGGGGTCGGGGAGAACAGGACGAGACCCCGAGAGAAAGGTGAGGGCGTTCAAATGGACAGTTTTGATTCAAGAATGCAGTGCTGACTAACAAAATTAAAATAGCTTTGAGGGCTACTGGTTCTCGGTTTCAGTGGGGGACTGGAACACCCTTTTGTAACAAGTAACGGATACAGAAAATCCAGTAACAAAAAAAATGGAACTTCCTTTTCAGAGAGATGCAGTAATTGTATCAAAACTACTAGGGTTTTTTACTTGGAGTGAAGGAGACCACCTGCGTTGTTGCACTAAAAAATGGGCATGATGTTTTGATAATTCTTTCATTATGGACACTTTTAACTGATTACCAGACTGCCTTGAACAGTTGTGCTAGACACGGAAAACTGCACGGGGATGCAAAGGATCTTTTTTTCCCTAAAAAGCCTTTCCTTCACAAGCCTTTGGAAATCGTGGGAGTTGGCTGTTGGTCTTCTGACAGTAAAACCTCACTAAGTAGCCCCGTCTTGTTAATAGTGAAATTGGTGGGAGGTTGTAATGATTAAACTGCAGATAATCATCCTTTAAGCTCTCGTGGCAGTCTGGTGTCAGGCATGAAGAGTTGAGACTTTATGATTACTGCTTCTCTTGCTAGACTTAATGAGTAGGTCTCCCTTAACTCCCCGGAAAAGCAAAGATAAAAAACACAAAATAAAAAAAGGAGTGCTGTACCATTGGGAAATGTGCCTGTAGTCTCCGAACTTGGATTCCCAAATGAGGCTGAGTTCTGCATCAGCGCTGAAGATACATAACTGTCTGAGTTAATTGGGAGCTAGGGGCCCTCGGTGCCACAAAGCCACCTTTGGTCTTTTCCTGTTTCTTACAAGACATGTTCCCTTTGACCTCAGACTGCAAATCACCTCCTGTTTTGGTGTGGATTTGCACTGCTTTGGCCAGGTGGAGAACTGCAGCCGCTTGATACCGATTACATCGAGCAGTGAAGTTGGGCGTCTTGGAAGCAACAGCGATGGGATCCAGTGACCGACTGGCCGTTCGAAAAGAAAGTGGTATTCGGAACAGAAGTGCCGTGGCTCTTCAAATGAACTAGACTGTGCCTGTATCTGTCCCTAGTGCTTATTCTCCTCTTGCAGTGTCTCTGCGGTAACCTGTCCCCTGCCAGGTGAGCCCTTCTCTGGAGACAGGTAGGTTTAGCTCTCCAGTGTCCTCTGGAAGTCCCAGGTCTGTTGTCTGCAAGAACAAAGTTGTTTGGGTTTGGTTTTTTTTTTTTTTTTGGAGACAGACCATTGCATCCTTACAGCATCTCTTACAGCCTTTTCGGATCATGTGTTTATTCATACTTATTATACAACAATTCTGTATCCATCTCGGTGCTCTTGGAAAAGAGTTACTAGGTTGCTGTGTTTGCATAGCCATAGAAATTTAGGAGTAGGGATTGCAAGAAGTCATTTGATGGTTCCTGCTCTTGGGAAGGAATTGGTCCGATAGGCCAGGTTCTATGGCCAAACAAGGTTGCCAGCTCTACAGTGGTCAGAGTAAACTCGACACAAGTGACAATGTTTTAATTATTTCTCGAAGGAATTGAGCCTCCTTTTAATTTTCTTCCTGAAAGGCATTGCCTAAATTGCATATATGCGTAGCTTTCCTTTCTAGTGGAAAACTACTGTACCTTGCGCTAGCCAAACATCTTGGCTTAATGATCGCGAGCGACGTGTGGTTTGTCCCAGGATTTTTCAGTGTATGCAGCAAGTTGGAGCTCCCTTACCAATGCTACCTTTCACCAGATCTGCGGTCTGGTGTTAAAGATGATCAGAGTATCAGATTTCGTGTCAGAGGCATCTGTTCTTTTGGAATTTAAAGGTTTATTTTTGCAAATGCAGGATCAGGAAAAACACAGTTTGGTTCTGCACTAGGAAGCAAAGACTCTTTTGAAGCACGTCTGGAAAGATTTACTTGAAGTTACCAAATTGAAACACAAAAATTTCACTGGGCTTGAGCATAAAACTTAAACTACCCTGTATGTAAAACATCCCTGGAGTGAGTTTGGTTTGAATTGTTTGCTTGTGCTGCGGAGGGTTTCAAAGATGACATCCACCAAGGAGCTTCATCCTCGGACTAATGAAGAAGAAAGATGGGTTTGAAAGGACTGGGTGACCGCTCTCATAGCAGCATAGTAAAAAACACTGGCAAAGCGCCGTGTGCTGCAGCCTGTCCCTGTGAGGCTGGCAAGCGGCAGCCTCCGTCCGCTGTCCTGAGTTTTGAGGGTGCAGGATGGGTGTTTGGGTGGCCAGTTTGGCTCCGTGTGTGCTATTTCTCGCTCGCGCTCTCCCTTTCCCTAGTTCCTCTTTACAGAAAGCTTCCTGGCATCTGCTCTAACACGGCCGTGCAGCAGGGAGGTGTGCCCAGGGTCTTTGCCTTGCCCGTGCGTTGCTGCCTGCAGAAGCGGTCTTCAGTTGTTTCGGTTTAAGTTTCCAAATGAATTCTGCTGCTAAGAATCGTATTGACAAATACATTGCGTTTTATTCAGGAAGATCTTTTTAACCTGGATTAGACGAGATCAGAGGATCCAGGCATGCGTGAGAGAACAGGCTCCGTGGCTAGCTCAGCTCTCGTGCCTGTGGGGTGACATCTTGATGACGGTGGAGTTTAATTGCTTTCTGGTTTGCTGATACAAGCTATTGTCCATTTAGGGACTGAGGTTCTGCTTTATGTTGCAGGCACAAAGCATTTCGATTAGGCTACACTTTTTTTTTTTTAACTTAATTGTGTGTCTTACTCTAAACTTCCTCGAACGTAGTAGTTTTCGGTATTTTAAGTGGGATGGTATCTTTGATGCTCAGATTGTGTAGTGATGTAAAATCTGGTATGCTTACGATGCTTCCCTAATAAGGAGCTGCGAGTGTTGAAATTGGGTAACTCCGCCACAGTTTCAGTAATGTCAAGCTTTTTTTTGAGCTGACATTTTTAATAAAACTTGTTTCCTATCTTACAGGGGCACTCTTGGTTTTTGGCCCTGGAAAGTTAAACTGCTGAGGAAATGACGTAGAGGTTTGTGCTGTAGTAGCCCACTTAAAATTATGCAATTTGTAAACAAGGAAGCCAGTATGTATTTTGCAGTTTAGCAACTAAAGCTTTAAAATGTACAGCTTAGCATTTTGGCTGACATAAAAGCTCTTTATCATTTTATTGCTGCTTGCACTGTGTTAATGGCTAGGATTTGTAGGTGCTTTAATATTACAGTGATAATATGCAGCCATTAGTGCATATTAGGAAAATGATAGATTATAATAAATACAAACTACAGTTCAGAGTAATTGGTAAGTCTCTAGCTCCTAAACCTTCATCAAAAGCACCTTTTTAAAAATTACTCGTACTAAAAGCTCGAGTACTCGCTTCTGCCCCAAACAAATGTTTCTTTTAAATGTTGGGGAGAGGAAAGTGGGGTAGAAGAGCGGGGAACTGGGCCCGGCAGATGCGGTTCTGTTCTTTGACAACACTTCACTCATCAAAGTAATAAATGGGGTAATCTCGGAGAGGAGGAGCGAACAAACGCGTACGTTGGTTAATTTGGGGATTGAGGAGGCCCGTGGCGCCCCGCAGTGCCACGCTGCTCCTGCATGGAGGCTGCTGGTGCACGGTGGGGTTTGCGGGTGCCGATCTCTGCATCTCTGGAAGGGTGCAGGGGGACCCGAGTCCTCCAGGAGCATCCCCACGGCTGTGTTTCTCACCTCGCCAGCTGACCGTTGTCACGGTGGCTGCTGGCACCTCTCGTGAGTAGAAAGCTCTTCGATAGTTGTGGCTTTACATGGAATTTCCAAGACTCTTTCCGTGAGAATGCTGGAGTTAAATAGCAAAACCGGTAGCTTGTCTCCAAGGCCTGTGTAGTATGGGAAGGCCTGGAAGGCTTTGTAGTTTAGGTCAACAAAAATTATATAGGATCTATAATTTTCAAGTCTCGGCAGACTCGATCCCATCTGCGGTCTGTTAGTGTCCCCAGCTTCAAATGAGATTGTCGGGAGGCCTTAAATTGCAGATGGAAATTGCGTTGCAGGGAGACGGTATTTTAATTCCGTAAGTAATAGATGTGACACAAAAAAAGAATATTCAGGAGGCTTTTTACTGCTGTGTTTCTGGTAGGAGGTAAATATAAGCCTTGGAAAAGTGGAATGTCCTGGGAGAAGTCTTTTGTCTCTACCTAATATGCAGTGGTTCACTCTTGGGCCAGCTTTGGCTAATTGACTGCCAGTAAACTTCACACAGTCACTTGAAGTTGTTGTGGGTATATTCGGAGGCATTTATTTCCCCTGGGATTTATATATCTTTCTACTAATGAACTTTGGGGCTCTGAGGTGTCTCTTGTGAGTCTGTCACAGCGAGACACTGGATATATTTGCTTTGGTTTTGGTCTCTGGTTTACTTCGCAAAGTGTGTGTGGTGTGTTTAAAACGAAAATGTAAGTGGCAATCTAAATCATTAAGTTCTGTTCAGGTCTGCAGGACACTTTCACCAGCATCCAGGTCTGCTTGAACTGAGTATCCTCCCGGATTGGGACCTGACCCTTTTCTTTCCGTTCTTTGCCCAGTTGTGCTGAGAAGCTGGAGGAAGCAGAGGAGGGAGGATGCCTATATTTAGACCATGCTGCATGGGCAAAAGAAACATAAACTAGTCATAACCAAAGAATTAAAGAGGAACTTCGATGAGTTTGGGGTATTAGCGAGTCTGAAAATTACGAATTTTAAGTGATTTCTGTTTCTTCTCATTTTTGTAACTGACTTCTGAGGTGCAGCGGCTTTACCTGGCTGGGGCTGCACGTGACAGTTCAGAGTGTCCTGTTAATGCCAGCCTTGGCGTTAGCATGATTTTACAGTTTCTCTGTATATTTATTGGAATTCTTGCTACTAATTTTAAATGTTTGCAAGAAGCTTTAAATTCTGAAAATAATTCCCTTGTTCCAACACAAATAAGGGTAAGCTTTCATTTGCTCTGTTTGCTTGGCATTTGTGACTCTTAACATTCAAGAAAACGGACAAATACACCGATACTAAGTATAGGCAAATATTTTCCGTATAACACTGCCTCCAGTACAAATTCCAGTAAATGCATAACAGAATTTCTCGAAACAACATATTCTTTAATTATCTGTATTTCCCTGAAGAAACGGGGAGGTTTCCAACTGGTTACTTGACCTGGGGATTTCGAATGTCCTTTCTGGTCCTGTGTAGGAATATCCCATCCAGTTTTTCCATTAAACATTTTTAAAACCTCATGCCAGCTTTGGTCATACCCGATAAAGTATTTTATTAGTTTTACATTCAATTTTTATGTGTTTTATTGACACTTTCTTGTTCCTCCTGCTCTTGACTCAAGCTTCCACGTGCCAGATCTGGAGTATTTAAGTGCAAGGAACTGTTTGAGCATTGCCACCACCTCTGTGTCCTTTCAGAGTATGTATCGAGGGTTACTTGCTCTCCTCTAGCCCGGGGAAGCTAGAGGATGAAGACGGGCATAATACTGTGCTAATAAAAGACAAATGTTTTGTGGGAGCTTCGGGGATGAGTTTTTGGATTTTCGGTTTAATCTCATGACTTCTCAGATAATCTTACGGTATCTGGAGGACCGTTGTGACAAAAAGCGTTTGGATCTGTGGGGTTTCATTCATGTTGGTGTCCCAGAGCAGAGCTTTAGTGTTTGAAAGCTTGCTCCACCGTGCCCGAAGGATACAGCAGGAGCTACGGAAGGCAGTGAACTGGGGACAAAGCATGGAAAAGCTCTTTCCAGATAGCAACTAAGTGAGTTTTTATGGAGTAAAATGCTGGGTTGTCACCTGACACAACTGCGGTCTGTTCCGGCTCCTTTTGGGGGCCTGTTTGCGAGTTGGGTAGACACGGTGGGGCTGGCTCCAGAGCATCCAGCTCGGGTACTGGCTCTGCAGGCTCGTTGCAGCAGCACTGGGGTTTGTGTGAGCAAGCTTCCCTGCCAGTGGAGTTCACTCTGCTGCTCAGCAAGTTTTATGCTTTCTGCTGAGCAGTCTTGCTGCTATCTACATTTATAACAATAATTTACGTTCGGGTAGATCGCAGTGAAGTGCAGCCATGCATCTGCGGTTTGGATGTTCCTTTGGAAGTTATTCCTGTAGAGCTTTGGGGCATTGGTGAGTTCGACTGCAGGAAGGACTCTCCGGTTT
The DNA here is from genome assembly GCA_013401315.1 of Balaeniceps rex. Taxonomy (NCBI): domain Eukaryota; kingdom Metazoa; phylum Chordata; class Aves; order Pelecaniformes; family Balaenicipitidae; genus Balaeniceps; species Balaeniceps rex. The sequence continues at coordinate 22,398 of VYZW01004218.1, forward strand.
GTTAAAACAGTTCATTTTCTCTTACAGTAAGATGGGAGGAAGCTTGACGCATTTTCTTAAAGATCCATTGTAGGAACTAGCAAACAGTGAAGACGTGGTAATGATTTGCTAACCTTTAGTCCTGCGTCAGGAAGCCTTTTGCTGAAACAATAGTGAGCACAAGCAGACATGTAATTCGTGCCTCTTAGGTGTGTTTAAAGGGGCTTTGCTTGCTCTTGGTCTGTGCATAGTTTAGAAATTCGTTATTGTGCATGGCAGTCGCTTGTTCTCTGGTCCCACAGGTCCCAGCAATCATGCTCATCCACTCTTGGACCTCTTCAGCAGTGCTGTCACCGTTACGGATGAGTGTGTTAACTGCAGAGGTGAACGTCTTGTAGCTGGCAGCAGAAAACCTGTTGAACTGACAGGTGGCTGGTTTAAAATACTTGAACTGTTGTTTTCTTGCTTAGATTTTTGTCTTTATCCTAATCAGCTTCCGGTAGCTATTCCTAAATATATTGAGTCTCAGAGGAATAAAGCCTGAATTTGGTAGCTGGAAGATGCGTAGGCTGTGCAGGTGGCCCAGTTGCTCGGACAGATCTGTCTTGTTTTGCCTCTTAATTGAACACCAAGGTGAGGTTTCATCAGCATCCTTGATCTACCGAAGATTTACTGAACCCTGTAAGTCAGTGTGCTCTGGAGAAGGCAGACTTGTACCCGCAGCAGTACCATGGTCCTGTCCTAGGGCTGAGGAGTTGACTTGTTTTTATTAGAAGGAAGGACAGAAAGAGGGAAGGACCTTCTTCCCACTAAAGGTGGATGGGACGGCATTTCTAGGAAGCTGTAACGAAGGAAGCTCGCTGTCTTGGCATCACTAAGGAAGAAGAATTAGCTGACTCTTCAGAAGATGATGGAGGGATTTTGGAAATGGTAGCAAGAACTCTTTAAAATTGGGGTTTGTCCTTACAAGAACATTCAGCAAGGTTAATCCAAATGAACTGAAGATATAAATTGAAATACGGTTTTAATTTGGTTTAGCTTAATTCATCTGTTTGCTTCTGTTCTGAATGAAGGTGTCCATGCCGGAATTTGATTTCATCTAATAGAAGTACTTAAATCCATATCCTTAATTAGGTTAGGGTGTGCGCATGTTTCTTCCTCCATGAGCATTCTCAAGCGACCTGTAGCCAAGGAGTTGGGCCTCAGCAGAAGGGAAGCGATGCCTGGGTAGGTACAGGGCTGGTGGTGCTGAGGAGCCGAGAGCCTTCCCTTTCCCTGCCTGAAAGGGGAACTCGGACGGTGCCATGACTCTCCAATATCCAGCTCTTCCCTGCGATCCCTTCTGTGGAGCGTGGCAAGGGGTTATAACACCGATAGTCCTGCGCGGCAGATCACAAAACCCAGCAGCCCGTAGGCACGCACAACTCAGGAGCGCAGAAATACTGTATTTCAGGGGCTCGAGGAAATAAGGCTAAAGTTTGCCATTTAACTGACATGAACACTCATTTTCAAGTTAAGATTACGCATTTAACTTCAAACCATTGTGTATGTAGATTAGGGAATTTATAAGTTCTGTAATTAAGGCTTCTCCTGATTTGTGTAACAGTACTTCTGTATTGTTACTGCCTCGTTATTCTACTTACGTGCTTCGTATTACCTTTTTATTCCACTGAAGTAATTTTCCAGAATTAATTGCAGAACTTCACAAATCCGTAATTAGCTGTACAAGATCCACATTGAGGTTTTTTTTTTAATCCAGATTTTTTTAATGTTTCAAATGCTTGTTTGCTCAAGTATGTTCCTATGAATTTCTGGACACATTGCACAGTACATGCTGACACCGTGAACAAAAAGCTGGCCAGTCCGTCTATGAACAGTGTGCTGTGGTATGCAGTGTCGTGGCACTCAAGGAATTCAGTGATCTCTGTATGAAGAGCAAGATGTTGTTTATTGTTTCTTTATAAAGGTTGTTTCGGGTCTATAAAACTCGCTGTACAACAGAGTGGGTGCTGCCGGCTTCAAGCATATTCTTGCTTTACTCGCCATCATAAATATCTCGTAACAATTTAGTTGCAGATCTGTTAAATCATATCGCATGGGCTCTTAAAAGGCTCTAAGACTGTGTCTTGGTATGAGCTTATTCGTCTGTGCTAGAAGGATATTTTCTTGCTAGTGACTTTTTGTTGTTGTTAATGTCAGCGTGTTGTGGCTTAGATTCCTCACTCCTGGGCTGAAAGCATTTGGAAAGATTTTATGAGAGATGATAAACCTAATGGGCTTTCAGGCTGTTAACTCTTTTGCTGCTAAATGTAAATGTCTATTTCTGTAATCCTGCGGAAGCCGATGTGATCTTTATAACGCTGGGAGATGCGAGAACTGCGATACGAAAAGGACAACACAAATGCACCGTTTGGACTCTGTCTCCTAAACTCTTCTTGGCGTTTTTCCCATTGAAATGTGTCTCCCGTGCTCCCTCCTAAATGACATTTCAGCCTCTTTGGAGATTCCTCTGTCCCTTTGGAAGGCTTCAAAATGGTATCCCCCACGCCGCGTGTTTTTCCACCCCATGGAGCACAACTCCTGTGCTGCAGAGGGTGTCTTTTAGTGTGTCTTGGAATGCTGTGTGTGATTTAGGAAATAAAACCAGTACAGCCACAATTCTCCTGAAATTTAAGAAATAAAAGCTTAGTGTGGCTTGGACTGCACATGTTATTTCTTCCCCTGTAGTTGAAACCTCAGGTAAGAGTTTGAATTCCAAAGCCTTCGTGATCTTTGTAAAATCACAGCGAAGCGAGAAGTGCAATCACAGTGCAAAAAGGCTGAAATTCGGTGGTGTTTTTTCTGTCTCGAGCAGGTTTAAAGGGGTTTAGAGCTAGCAGGAGTATGACTTCTTGAAATGTAAGCAAATTAGTACAGAGGAAGAGGCTGATTGTTGAAATGGGCAACGTAACAACAGTATTTTGCAATGAAGTTGCAGTTTGCTTTTCCAATGAATTGCCAGCTTTCTATTGGAAAAAATTTGCTTAGCGCGTTCTCAGACCTAGAACTGTAATAAATTTTCCCCTCAAATATCCACTGTTTAACTCAAAACTTACACAAGCACCAAAGATACACAGCTAAGCTATTCTGTGCCTGAAATGCGGTTTAGGGGTCAGGAAGGAGCTAAGCGTAGCCCATCTGGGTGTCATCTTAGAGCTGTTCTTTTTCTGAAGGAAGGGTGCCACTGGCGATGTTACAGCTTTATCCCTTTCCTAGGTACAAATCACTGGGTTTTGGACTTTTGGACTTTTTGTATTTTCTTGCTTGGAATTCTGTATACTTCCCTGAGCCTTTTTCCTTTTTAAAAAAAAAAAAAAGTAAGTAAAAAGTATAGGTGAAAAATCAAGCTGAGTGTTTTTTGGCAGTGAATGTTGGAGCTTTAAATTTCTCTAAGGTAATCTTTTTTTTCTTTTCCACTTGTTTTTGTAGGATGCTGTGACATCAAAACCAGTAATCCAGTTTCAAGGAAGCCAAGGGGTAAGTTTGTATGTGGGTTGCCTTGGAAAGTTCTTTACTGGCTTACGCAGTTAATCTGAGGAAGGTGTTTGTTCTGTATGTCTGTCCCATTCCAGTTCAAAGAATGATGCTCTGGTTTCTGAAAGTGAGAGATGTGAAGTTCAGATGTGGTCCGGCAAAGAGTGTTTGCTCATTTGATCGCATGGATTCTCTCTCTATAAAAACTTTTCCCCCCTCTTTATTTTCTAACCTTGCTAAATCCACCGCACCAGCACCACCAGTGTTGCTGGTGCGGAAATTTAGTTTTATAAGGCCGCACTGTTGGGTAGAACAAGGAAACGGCAAGTTCACTGATGGCAGTACTGTGGTGGGTGCAGCAATCCATGGGAACCTCGCCTGTGTCCCGAGGAAACGCCATGCTGAGCCTGGTAAATCTGGCGCAAGACTTTATGGGCACCAGTTATTTACGGTAGCAGTGCTTGGAGGCTGCTACGAATGTACTGAAGCTTTACTCAATATGCATGTCTAAACAACTCTGCAGTTCCTGTGAGTACCAAAAGTTTTATATTTAGGAGTTTTATTTCTCTAACTTCTGTTCAGATGACTGAACTCAAGGTATTTATAGACACTTGAAACAGTCTGTCGTGGCAGTTACTGACAACGCTGAGATTTAATTGGTAGTGTTTCTGGTAAAGTAATGCAACTCTTCAGTGAACTTCAAAAATACACCTTTTAGATACAAAAAGCTGTGTGTTTAACTTTGCTCTGCATGAGGAAGGGGAATTTAATCATCCCCCCCCCTCCCCCAAGAATCTGAACTCAGCTGTAAACTTCTTAATTTTTTGTGGTGGCACAACAAAACTTCCAAAAAGACTTGAATTAAGTAGGCATTAAGGTCTAGCACACTTCTACTTGCCCATGTTTTACCTTGTGATGTTATTCTCACTAACAGTACATAGTACTCTAACAAAATGTAGCAGGAAAGACACGATTGTTATCTTAAGAAGAAAAATATAAACCTTTTTGTCCTGGAAGATAAAGAAAGGAGCAATTTCCAGGTTTTTTACTTTGTTTACAATTAAACTTCCCAGAAAGCTCAGCGTGAAAGCGTAGATAAAAATCTGCAACTAAAGTTTGGCAAAATTAGAAGCGAGTGACAAGGAAAACATTTAAGGGTGCATGATTTGTTGCTATTAGATGAGCAAACAGCTTTGCATGTAATAAAGGAGCTAAAAAGACTGCAAATGCTTTCCTTTCCCTTTGTAGAGCACCTTGGGAGGATCTGCACCTAACTTTTCCTGTAAAGCTGCTTAAACTGTAGAAGTACCTCTTCTCTTAATATTCCTCCTCGAAGGAAATGTAGCAAAATAAATCAGAACAGCTTAAAATGCCCCCCTGCCCTCAGTCGCTGTGCTGTCCTTGTAGTGGGTTTCACGTGGATCTGATGCGGACCCGGGCATTTTCAGGTTAACCAAAAGAAAACATTTTAAAAGGATGTAGTTCCTTATAATTAAAAATATTTTCAAATATGCAGTTCCTTATAAAACTTAGAAATAAATATTTAATGCACTTAATTGTATTTGAGCCCTTAACTTCCAGAGAAGAGTTTTTGGTGAGAGCTGCCAGTCACCTGTAATTACAGTCCGGGTTGCATGGGGAAGGAGCGAAGCAGCACGGTTGCGTCTGATGTTGCCATTTAAAGAGCGAAGCGTTGAGCCCTGCACAGCGTGAGCAGCGCCGGGGCCGTGCGGGTGGAAGGAGGATGTTGGCAGCACGGAGCTGACCTCCGCTTGCCTCGTTTTCAGCTGTTTAATTAATTGCACTGTCGAGTAAAGGCCAAAGGTAGAGCTTTGAAGAAAGCGAGGTCCAGTTCAATTGGGGCAGATAGAAAGAGCTCTTTGTCCTTTTATTATTATTTTTACTGGGTATGACAAGAGGCTGGCAGCTGCGTAACCATCTGGTTTTAAGTGTAGTACTCGTATATGTCACGATTGTGCCCTGCTTTAAGGAATTGACGGCAGGGCTTTAAACGCTTTCTAGCGAGCTTCCTATCAACTGGACTGAAAAGACAATTTAACGAGTCCTCAAATTCAGATGATGACATTAAAACATACTTGTTTAGCTATTTATTTTTGGAATACACTTTCTTCCGCTATACCTTAATTCTCCAATTTGTTGCTTCCTGTTTTGCTCCCTAATAAATGTTGCTTTTGAGGGTGGTAGGTTCTGTATGTAGCACAAACGTCAGAGGGTGTTTTAAAGCAGCGTCCAGTGATACGACATTTTAATAGTGTGACTTTTCTGGGCAAATATCCCTCTCGCAAGAAGGAAAAACTGACAAATACCTGATGATTGGGGGAAGCAGGACATAAAATAAGAGTTTAAAACAAACTGCTGCTTCCTTAATTTAATTTAATTCTCTAGAAGCCTCCTGACCTGTTGAATCTCATTATTTATGGGGCTTTTAAATTACTGTGTCCATCTCTTTGTTTTTTTGGTTTGTTTTTTTTTTTTTTTTACCTATTCCCAGTGTTAGTCTAATAAATGCTGTTAAGGATGCCCTCAGCTTCTAATACACACAAAAAAACTTTCACGTTTAATATTGTAATTAACCAGAGAAGGGAATTGGCCAGGAATAAAACAGAGGGTCAGCGAGGCGGCAGCTCTGTCGGCCGGGCGCTGCGAGGAGGCTGTCGGTGGTTCTAGCCCCAAATAAAACAGCTGTTTGGTGACAGGGGATGAAACCTCCTGCACGGATCCTGGTCTGGAGCGAATCTCAGGAGAGTTTTTATAAACTCTGGACTGTAAATGATCTTTGCCTTGGGATGTATTTCTTTATAGCAATGCTAGTCTTGTTAATTACTTTTTCAGTGCAATAATTTGTGCAATAATCAGAATTTCGATAGTAGTAACTAGGTCGTAATTAGCAGTTACTGTACTTTGAGATGCCAAAGTGGGACTAGCGGGATATTCCTTAAGATTACTTTTTCATCATGAACTGGGTTTTCTTGGATACTCTTGTAAGTTTATACAGAGTCTGGAGCATTTTGCTCGTTTCAACGTCCATGTAAATGAGAATTTAAGAGCTTGAGTGCCAGAGCATTACAAACTGTGGTAGTTGGAGTGCGTAACTTTACAAGAAAGGCTGGAGATGCTTCTGTTTCAGTAAAAGCATGTGCAGAATTAGAGATTAGGTTGGGTCACATTTGCAGGTGCTTACTGGGGGGGGGGGGACCTGAGATGGGGGAGTAGGAAAAGAACTGAACTGGGGCGGGGGGGGCCCCTTCAGGTGCCAAATACCTGTATGTTCATGCAGCTTTCTTAGGTGTGACTGTTAGGAACAAAACGTCTTAACTTTACATGATTGGAAAATACGACGTTTTCCCCTGTTTCTTGGGATGAACTTGTGCTGGTGCTAATAGAGGAAGGCGAAATTGCCATTCAGAGTGAGCTGTACACAGATGAATATTACTTGAAAGAAAAAAAAAACAGAAGTAACATCTGTACTGAGCTATTTTTAAATGTCTATGGTTACTGGTGTAATACTCGGCACCAAAATTAGGGTTCCCTCAAAGCAGTTACCATGCTGATTTGGTGGCTTGAGAAACCTTCTGTTTCAGCTAAAAATAATTCCTAGATAACGGCCAGTTTGCATATGCTACACTTTTCAGTACTGGAACGAGCAACATTTAACTCTGAAGTCTCATTTTATGTCCTTTGAAGAAGCTGCAGAAACTCTACAAAAATGCCAACGTCGGGGCTCTCAGAGCAGCCTTTTTTTACAGTGGTAAATGAGGAGCTAGAAGCAAGTTATTTTGGTACGTGAATGTGTGATTTGGTTGTATCCTCCAGGTTTTATTTTACAAACCCGTCGTGTGCGGCACAACTCGCTCCCCCAGCGAACGGCACTAGGAGCTGGGCAGACCCGTTGCATTTACCTTCTTGCCCCATTCCTAGCACGTTAACTAGCGGGTGAACAGTGCCAGCTGTAAAATAACCACAATCTACTGTTTACATAACTTTGACTTTGTGCATATTCTCAGCTCGCTTGTAAAGCAGAAGAGAATTTTATTTGTTCTGGATGGGTGGGGGCAGAGGGTGCCGGGACAGATTAAGGGCTCAAGGCTGCCGGCGCACGTTTGGCAGGGGAGATAACAGGGCTCAGCTGCTGCTGCCGGAGAGTCAACGCTGCCCGTCAGCGCCCGGATCGCCACCGAATCTGCTCCGAGTATTTTTAGATCCGGATCCTGGGACACTGTGGGGGATAACTTGTCCTTCTGTATCGCTCAAGTCTGGGTTTCTCGGCTTGCCGTTTCGAAAGAAGGGAAGTCTGTTTCGAGGGCTGGCCGGAGGATAGCTGGTCTTTCCGGAGAGTAAATGGAAAATGCTGCGCTGGCTCAGCTCAGCGCAGGTCACACAAGCGTTTCTTGCCAGTTCCGAGAACATCCCTGTGGTTTAGCAGAGTGGCACAGATGCTCTGGGTTTCCAGGCTGCTGTAGACGTCTGAGGTCAAAGGGAAACCACCTAGAAACCCTTCTGTACCAGCAGTAATCTTTTACGGAGCGCAGTCATATGCGGATGCCACGAGTTGGCTTGCTAGGCATGTGTATTTTGTGCATATATGTGGCAATCTGGGTAAATATAAATCTGTGTGGTAGAGCGTAGCCTAAAATAGGCTGAAGCTGATGTTCCTTCTGTCTCATTTTCTGGAAGCCATCTTAATTATCAAATATTGATGTGATAGTAGAGCTCAGATGCTGAGATTTATGTTGGATCTTGAACGCAGAGGGGAAACAGTTTCCCTGTTGAAAAATGAATGGCTGGGGGAAGAAAAATAATGCCGATCACTGTGGAGCTGTCTGTGGAGCACACTTAATGCTTGATTAAATATTTAATTTAGCAGCAGCGTCACACTCTACTGTGAGCCATGAAATCTTGTTATGGAATTATAATCTCTTAAAAAAGAATAAGCGTGCTACCTAGTGACCTGGCTTGTACTATGTTTAGTGCTGGATCACTAATTCTGAAGAAACAAGTCTCGAGTGCTTTAAATTGCATATAAACAGCGGGAGCAAGTCTGAGCCTGAATCAGTAGAATTGGGTCAGATTCCTAGAACACGGCTGTTGTGGGCTCCACTTGGAAAGTCATCAAGCCGCCAGCTCAGATCCCTGCTCTGTTCCAGACATAGCTGTCTTTTTAGCTGTTCTTTACACCTGTCTGCCTCTACCTTATCTTTTCAGTGCATATGGTTTTGCTAACTTGAATCCTTCCTGTAGCTTCTTGCTCTTCAGTCTCCTATGCAGTAATCCGTACGCTTTACTTGTAGTGGGTTGCAGAATGGCTATAAAGCATAGTGACTGCCGAAAAACTGAACTTTGTGTTAGTGCGGGCTACCCAAGTGACCAATATTTTTCTCCTTCCAAACAGCACATCGCAATTCCAAGGCCTGATCGACCTACGGAAGTGCGGACTTTCACATTTTATCTTTCAAATATTGGCAAGGACAGCCCCCAAGGGAGTTTTGACTGTATCCAGCAGTATGTATCTAGGTGAGTGGTAGAGCAAAAGAAAACCTAGCCTTTTTTTTATATCTTCTATAAAGTCTTTCCCTAACAAACCTGAACAAAACTTAATACATGTTCTTTCTTTTTAGAGTCTTTCTAATCTGTTTGCGTGTGTATATTTGGGTAAGGACACACTCACAGAAGAATCTGTTTACCTCTCAGCTTCTTTCTGTCCCCTCCTATTATTTAGATAATGCAACCTCAGTTATTCACCAGTGGCAGAGATGTGCCCGCTTGTAGTGTTGGGAGTATCTTTTCCATTGCGTTTCTCTTGCAGCAATGGCAATATCCATTTGGATTGCCTTGGAAGCATACAGGACAAAATCACCGTGTGTGCTACTGATGATTCCTACCAGAAGGCAAGGCAAAGCATGGCACAGGCAGAGGAGGAGACTCGCAGCCGGAGCGCTATCGTCATTAAACCTGGGGGCAGATACGTAGGTAAGCAGCAGCTTGATTCGGGGGTGTCCTCGCTAGCTTCTGAAGTCAAATGCTGACGTTGGTTTTGCTTGCCCATGAAAGTCTTTCACAAGTACGTGGTAGTTCCTTCTGGGTGTCTCGTTTATTAGGGTGCTACTCTCCTTGTATTGTGACTTCACAGCTTCCATCTTCACCCTAGAACATGTGTGGTGGTGTTTGCGTGGCCTCTGAGGATTGTCTGTGTGCAGTCACATCGCTCTCTGGCATTATTTCATGTTTGTCATGCGATGATGCTGAGAGCATACTGCTGATCCATCAGAAGTGTCTGCGCTCCTAGCGAAGTCAGCTAAAATGTACCACGGCTGCTGTTACACATCTGGTGCGTGCCTGCACTTGAGACCATAACATGCAACATCTAGGATGCAGATAGCAGAGCGCTTGTGTTAATAAATGAAGAGACTAAAGCAGAGCTGCTGGCTGCAGCCTTAAACCAACCATCTTATTGTGACAACGAGAGGAGAATCTTAGGGGAGGAGATAAAACTGTGGCAGATAGCAGTGGGCTCCAGGAGTCTGCAGAGACCTAGCTTTGGGCTCAGGTCCCTGCTTAAGCTCAGTCTGATCACAAACTTAGGGCACAAATATTAACCAGAAAGCAGAGTTTTATATATTTTTTTTTTTGAGCCAGCTGTTTTTTCTGCAGCCCATGTGATCTGTAGCCAGTCTCTTCTCAGAGGATGTCTGTGACGAGAATTGTGAGTTGCAAAATGTAGCACTGACCCTGACTCATTGTTTTATCAGCCAAGTGCTCAAAGCTGAGAAATAAGATGGTAATCAGGAAGGAAATGCATTGATTTCCTGTAGACTAGATTATTTTGTTTAGCTTATATTTGAGAACATTACAGTAAGTGGATGAAGTTGTTAGGCTTCTGAGGGAGAAGATTCTCAAAGCAAATTGCTTCCCGGAAAGATGGAGTAAAAGTTTTGATTTAAAAATACTTTTGCTAAAAGGTTTACCGCTCTGAAATGGAGGTACAGCCATGTAAAAAGCAGTGGAGTGGAGTGCCTGCTGCATATATAAGATGTCAGGGTTTAAGACAGGAGGAAAGCACTGGTCCAAGAAGGAACAGCCTGGGCAAGGACAGTCCTCTTGTGCGATACGCACGTATTTGGTGTGCCAGCACCATCAGCTGATTCACTCGCAGGCTGGTCTGGAGGGAGAAGGCTGGCTCTCACATTTCCGTGAGAACACGGAGCTCAGCACTTACACATCAGTGGAGTCGTTCCAGGCAGCTCAGATGTGGAAGAATTTATATGAATGTTGAAATTGGAGATCAACAGAACAGTATAGATGTGAACTAACACTTGAACGAATATATATGTAAATAGATAGATGATATGTCTGGAGGGGGATAGCTGTGCTTATATATACACTAAATATGTGTGTGCGCGCGTACATCTATATATATGCACATGTATAAATATTTTAAAAGCCCTCATGTTCTGGCTTAACTTAGTTTTTTCTTTTCCTATCGTTACGCATTTTGGCTCCAGCCTTAAGTGGAAATGTCCAATGTGTTTTTGCTGTTCATGACCTGGCAAGAGTTAAGGGAGTTCTAGAAAGCTGACGAATCTTCTCTTGTCCCATTTCTGGAAATGAAGTCCACTTGACCTCTGAATTTTGGGATGTTTAACGTGTGAATTGTTGTTTTTCTCCCTCTCGCCTTAACTCAGCCCTGCCGTTGGTGGGTCGTACTAAATTGCATCAACGTGGTGCGTAATAAAGAGCCAGGAAATGGGGACTCAGTTATGCAATCTACATTTCAGTAAAATAAACACTGCAGACAATCACCAGTATCTTCAGATGACTCAGTTGAGAACATTGCTTCCTAGCAGTGGAGCATTGCCATGCTGAAATAAACCTCCAGAATTGTTGCAGTAAATGCTGGATGTTGTTTGTCCTAGTGAAGGTCACTCTCTTGAACCAAAGTGATTATTGATTGCATCTCCCTGTTTTAGACCTTGGAACATACAAATTTTTGATCCGCTGGTTTCGTCTTTGGTAGCAGGAACCTGGCGTCGTGAGCTGTTTCATATTTCAAAATAGTAAAATTCTTTGATTTGCGCTTTAGTAAGTGATGTGGGACTCTTGTGAGGGTTCTAGTTAAAGCTGCTTTTCAATAGGAATGGGAAAATGAATTCTTGTAGAATGCTGTCAGAAACCAAGAACCGCATTTGGGACGGAGTTGAGGAAGCTGCCTCTGAGGGCTCGAGACGAACTTTTGAGGCAGATTTATGTTCTCACATAAACATAAATGTAATTGGAGGGCGAAGCAGTCATTACTACAGCGCAGAAGGGGTTATTCTATTAGAGCAGACAGCACACTAATGAATAGGCTAATGTATCGGTGTTAGACCCCATTCATGTGGCTGTGTTTGGCGGGGGGGAAGGGAGGTGGACCCAGCCCCATAAAGTTCCTATTGTTCTAAAAGCAGAAACATCTGCTGGAGCAGCGTTTTTGCTGAGATCAGCAGCAGGGAGCCACTCGTTGACCAGTTCTGGTCTTTCCACTCCGTATTTTGACTCTTCTACATAATAATGCAGAATTTTCTTCTCATAGGGAGGGAAAAAATGGTTAGATTAACCATGGGGATACGTGCACTTGGGATAAATGAAAAGCTGGCAAACAAAGAGAGCTTTATGTAAGCTTGTGGCCAATAATGCTCAGGTTTCCAGAGCTTGGTGTTGCTGTTTACTTGTTACAAGCTTGTCATGAATCATAAAACTCATGGGATACTTGTTCCGGCGGCGTGTCGGAACGGATGGCGTTGCTGGTTGTGTTTGTCCTTCGTTGTCATCTTCTGGCACTTCAGATGGTGTAATGAACTCCATGTACATGTTGACAGACCACTGGCCTTTGCAAGGTGACTGCTGCAGTTCACTATTCTCATCTCATTTTAGGCAAAAAGGTTCAGGTGCGTAAACCTGCACCAGGAGCTTCCGATGCTGTTCCCTCCAGGAAGCGCCCAACGCCAGTCAACCTTGCCAGTGCAATAAAGAGAGGCAATAGTGCGATTTCTCAGAGACCCTTCAAAGATAGGGTTGTGCACTTACTGGCACTAAAGCCTTATAAGAAACCTGAACTTATTCTCAGATTGCAGAAGGATGGACTTTCTCAGCAGGACAAGGATTTGCTGGACAACCTTCTGCAACAGGTTTGTACTCTGATGAAGGCAACACCTTAGGTAAAGGGAAACGTCTTCTCAGAACGGTAGTACCTTCTGTGTTAGTGTGAACGTAACCTGTGTGTATCAAAGCTGCAGTTGAACGTTTCTCTAAAGGCCGTGTCCGACAGAAGTTCGCAATTCGCGTTACTGTTTTGTTAGAGATAGCAGAAGCCGCTCGTGTATACGCCTCGGTTTTGTTGTATGCAACTAAGCTGTATGATTTTGGTTCTCCAGGTCAGTCACTTAAGAGGAGCGCTTTTGGTTGGTTGTGGGGACAATGATCTAACAGAGGATCTACGAGCTGTTTGATTTGTTTTAACCTATAAATCTATTCTATATATTTTTATTAACGTGGACATAAAGGAACACGTTCTGTATTGATACATGTAATGTTTCCGACGTGGAGGAAAAAATACGTCCCCCTCCACTAAGCTTTACATCTTCTTTGTATTGTTCACACCCATGCCTTTCCTGCTTAAGGAGTGCAGCTGGTTAGGTGTGAAGATCATGCAGCTTCTTGCAAAGCATATTATTTGTATATCAAGTGTGAAAGCTGTCTCCAAGCTGAATCAGTTCTTAACACTTTGAGTCATGTTGAAGGTGCCATTTTAGGAATTGCAGTAAATACCTTTGCTGCTCTCAGAGTGCAAAGCACATCATGGATATTTATTTAAATTTTGCAGCTGCCCTCTTCTGCATTGGAATTTTTTTTTTTTTTACTCCTTTCCATAGCTGACAAGAATGAGACTGTGAGGAGTTAGTTTGTCCAAGGGCACAGGGCAGGTCGTATTGAAAATAGAGTTATTGCTGGTGCAACTTGCTCCTTCCCTAGATTTTAATCCTGTAGCCCTTAATTTTCCAGCAGCACTAGAACTCTTGTGAGCACCCTTTTGAACGCTATAAGTAGGTCTAACACTAGAAATACTGTCCCTGATAATCACCTTCTATTGATGCTCTCGCAGCCCCCAGCAGGCAAGCAGTGCGCTCGGCAGTGTCGACAGTGTCAGCCCGATTAGGCTAAATGCTGATTTGGCTGTAAACGTATTGCTCGTAAACTTAATCTGTCAGTGCTACCAGGGCTCCCGTCCACAGGCAGAGACAGATAAGCTAAAAATTACAGGGTGCATTAAAGCTACGCGTCTAAATATGTCTAGGTGTGGGTTTCATTGTACTCTTGCATCTCTCGTAGGACTCTGTGTTCCTGCTGGCCTTTTTGCCTCATTTTGCAAGGTTTCTATTTTTGGGAGGCCTGGGGTGGAGCTTGCAGAGTCCCACAGCAGCAAAACAAAGAGGTGGCAGCTCTCAGCCTCTGTGCAGAGAAAATCCGCGTAGTTCTTCTGCCTGGGCTCCAAGCCTTGCCGAGCAGCGTGTCTCCCGCTGTAGAAAGAGGCAGTAACCGGAGAGATTCTCGGAGAGTCTCTGAAAAAGAACCTAGCTTTGCTTTTGTCTCTTGGGCATGTTTACTGGGATATCTAAATGTAAAACACAGCTCAAATTCTTCTTGTATTTTGGCTCAGGATTTTGGAAAGCTGACAGAACTGAAAGGAAAAACAAAGTGTTCATCATGTAAACTGATAACTGTGCTTTTATTTTTTGCTTATCAGGAGAGCTTTGCTGTATTAGTTCTGCAGCTTTTTTTGCTTTTAAATTTGTAGATTTTTAATATTAGGCCATAGTCTCCCTAAAGTAAAAGCAGAGGGATTAACGGCGTCTTCAGTTAATTCAAGACTTTCCACTCCTTCACCTGCTTTTCTGAGGCTATCTTGCTGCTGCGTGGATAATAGAAATTCCTAAGCACAACCATCTCGTGAATGGAGCGAGCGATGGAGAACGCTAATCCTTAAACAGATGCACACTATCTCCACTGACTGAATAAAAGCATCTTCCACTTCCAAGCGTAACACAGTTGTCAAACCGAGCGGCTAAAGCAGTGAATTTGGGACACGGTTGCTGGCTTTGCCAGTTGGTCAGCCTGGCTGTGGGCATAGCATTTGGCACCTCTGCCTCCATATCCCTTCTAGAAAAACAAATTGAAGGCTTTGTTTTCTTTCTAAACTTGCAGTGCTCTGCAGTCGCCTAAGAAGGGTTCGCTAAGACGGTTCAGGATCTGTGAAAGCTTAATGGGGGCTTTTTGGTTGGTGCTAACACTGTATTTTTCAGACGTGTAACCAGCAGCAAGAAGTTAAATTTTCAGTCAAGCTGTGGAAAGACTGATTAAAGTGGGAAAACTCTTAACAAGTTGTTTCCATTCTAATACAATTCTGCCGGTTCCAGCAGTTTCCTATCCGTGTAGGCACCATGCAGAGTTTTGTGGGGAAACTGCAGGCGACAGAATTGGATAAAATGTCACAAAGCTTCTCGTGCGAGTGTACTGCGCTGGCTGCAGCACGTGACTGAAGTGCAATGCTTTATTGTAAAACCCGGGGTTATAAGCTGGTAATCACAGGTTTTGTCCATGCCCTGAAGTAGTCCTCGGAAAAGTTTTCTTCCGTGAAATCCAGCAGATGATCCTGATGCGCTGAACTGCACAGTGTAACCTGCAGGCTCCCTAACGCATTATATCTGCAAGGCGTTCTCTTCACTGCTCCTTGAGAAGGGCGCTTTCTGTCACCTGATTTACTGCCTTGGTAGTGAGAAACTATCTTCTGGCAATTGTTAACTAAGCTATGGCCGCGAGAGCTCCTCTGGCAGCTGATAAACTGCCCCATTTTAGCGATGGGACAGGTGTGGTAAGTGGACTGCCTGTTCCCACTAGCATTTATTCCCATAAACTGGTGGTGTACCATTCCAGGCTATCCAAGCTGAATAATCTGTTTTCGTGTAACTTGTTTCCCAGTAAATTGGATATGCTTTGGAAACTCAAACTATTGCAGCGACAAGGCAAAAGGAAAGGTATGGTTTGATTAATAATCTAAATAATTAGGAAATGATGTGTAAAGTGTCTACTTGTTCTCTGATGCTACTAACTGCTGCAAAGTCTGCTGAGATTTTGCCTGCATCTTTGATATCTTTTGTTAGAATAAGTGAGAAAATTAAACCCTAACAGTTTTTTTTGCAAATAACTTTTGTTTCAGGTGGCAAACTTGAGTGCCAAGGACAGCACTTTCACACTGAAAGATTGTGTATACAAAGAAGTGCAGAAGGACTGGCCTGGCTACTCGGAAGGAGATCAGCAGTTGCTGAAGAGGATACTTGTTCGGTAATTATTCCATCTTCTCTGTAGTATCATCTGGAGCTTGAAAATACTGGGCCAGGTCAGTTGCTATAAATCAGGGTAACTGGAGTCAGTAGAACGATGGTAAGTTGAGTGTTTGACTTATTTTAACATAAAGTAAATCTGTTTATCATCCAGGCAGCTGTAGAAGTTGACTAAACGTGAATATCAAAGTGAATATCTTCAGATCGTCCTAGGTTGCCTTTAAATCATCGTACTAAAAGCTACGGGAAAAACCTGGATGGGGAACAAAAGTTGTTACAGTCAAAAGTTAACGGTGGTTTAAAATCCTGGGAGAGGAGTGGATTAAGGCAAACGTGTCCAGCTCAACTCTCCACTGAAAGTCTCCTTTCCTTTTTCCATATCTTCTTGTCCATGGCTTCCTGTGCAGGCTGCCGTGTTTGTTCAAGGCAAGGAGAGAGCCGTTACCGTGCAGCCACGTCCCCTAGCTGTCTTGCTCTGTGCTCTGTTCTTGTGGACGTCCCTATCCCTCTTGAGCTGTTTGCTTTGGAGACTTTGCCGCTTCATTTCTGTAGCGTTATTTGGATGTTTGTTTGCTTGGGTGTTTTTCTTACGTTGCAAATTCTGTCAGTATCACAGTCGCCCTGCAGGGTTAAGATTTGATTGAAGTAAGGGATGTGTGAAAAAGCACAAGGCAGTTCTGTAGAGATGCGTCCCCTAAAAGATGTGCTGGTTGTCCTGCTGCCCATACAGTGTAATCCCTGCTGTCCAAGGGATACCTGGTCTCACGTTCCTTCCTGAAGATAGCCCTTAACAGGGCTAGTTGAGGTGATAGCTTTGTCTCATCAGTTGCTAAAGATTTTTTTTTCCTCTACAGATATTTTTCCTTAGGTGAAGCCTCCAAGCTCGGAAGCTCTTGGCTGGCAGGCAGCAGGGAAAGAGAACGTATTTCCCAGGTTTCTAAAGGAGAATTCTACTTCGAGTGTTTATGTTTCCCTCTCTGGGTTTTCAGTGTGTTTGTGCTGATTTGGTACAGATTTTGTAATGCAGATAGAGATTTTACTCGACTTGTTTTTGAGACTTAGTTTATTGCGCTTTTGGTAAGATGAAGTAGAGCATGCTCTGTTTGAACAGTTTCCATGATTTGAAAGCACAGTTGGCTTGGAGATGAGACTTTGTTAAACCAACAGAAAGTTGCACTTAAAGTGCTCTGGCGTGCTAAAGAAGATCAGACTCGTTTAAATGGCCTTGATGTTGAATTATAATTAAATGGAAAAATACAAATGCCATGCAACCTCTATGGCTTTCAAAAAAGTTAATTTCTCCCTGTAGAAAGCAATGTTTACTGCTTTTTCTAGAATTGTGGCATTCAGTTATGCAAAGGTCTAAAAATAGACCTTGGAAAGGATGTATTCAACTGTACAAACAAAGACCCGCTCAGCCAATGCAGGTAATGAGGCTACAAAATGGAAAAAACATGTAGGGTTGAAGACAGTAGAAAAACATTCACAAAAAGGGCACAGGCACCAGACGTAGGCCTTTACGTAGCTGGCTGTGGAAGCCTGCGTGGTTGCCTAGATCCAGCCAATTGTTAAATGTCCTCTCGGTTTTCAGGTCCGGTTGCCACTCGATGGTTCATCGGCTGCAATAATTAGCACATCTGCAGATATTAAAACTACATCTAACTGCCCATGTCAGACTAACTCACTTTTCCTCCTATTGTTTGTGTTTTCCGTCCTTCTTTCGCTGTCATAGTGAAATGTTTTTCTGCTGTTACAAGAGCCGCTGAATTGAAAGTCATCGTCTTTCATTCACTTTTTTTAAATCTATAATTAACATGTTAGGAGATGTGACAAGGTTGCTCAGGCTAGTCAAACAGCATCCAAAAAGCCACTTTCACTGCGGTGTTTATGGAATATCACTGTTCCCCTTCCTGTTTTCACAGTCTCCGAGTACTTTTCCTTGAGTTGGAAAAGTCCATGGCTGTTGAGATTGTTCTAAATAAAAATTAAACAAAGCAGCAACTGAAGCCAGAGCAGCGGTGAAACTGCAGGCATCTAAATGTTGCTGCAATACAGCTGAAGGTTCAAGCTCAGGTTAAAAGAAAATCTTGTAAAGTCATGGGCTCTATCTGTGAAATAATCTTCCCAATGTTTGAAAAATATGTGTGCTTTAAAGCTGATTATAACCTCTTGTGGAAGAATTTAGATGTTGCTTATTTAGGCTGTACAGCTGGTGACAAAATGACTGCAGAGCTAGTTTAGTAAAACCTTTAACCTTGAATTTTTTTTCAGCTTGACAGCTGCAACTTGATGCAACAGTAGTTTTTCCTGGGTGATTAATATACGGGCAATCTGGCTGGTGTCAGAAGAGTAGGGCAAAGCTGGTGCGCTGTTGATATTTAGGAGTTTCTTCTTCCTAGGTGTTGTTCGAGATTGAAACTGTAAGTGCCTGAGTGAGCTACTTTCCATGGCATCTTCAAGCAGTCAGAATTGGAGCCCACAAAAAGGCTCTTTGCTCTGCAGGAGGATCTGAAATCCCATCTGTTGGCTTGTCAAGCATGGCATTTGAACAGCCCTAAATTCTGTTTTTCAGGAAACTCTGTCAGCCACAGAACAGTAGTGGTTTTCAAGGAGAAGCGCCCTCCCTGAGTCCACCAAAAGACAATGTGAACTCCAGCTCTCCTCCTCAGGTAGGTGATCCCTCTCCACGGGTGTTGGGCCTGGTTAGCGCAGAGCCAGCAATTGGCTCCATCTGCTCTTGATGGAGTTGGTTGCTGGACGTAGGTCCGGGCTGAGCTGTTCCGCCTGTCTGCGTGCTGTAATCACCTGCTGCTGGAGGCTGTTAGGTCAGTAGGTTGTTGTTTTTTTTTTTTTTCTATTTTATTAAGTTAGAGCCTAATTCTGGGTTTCCTCAGCATCTGTTTCTCCTCTGGATGTGGTTCAGTGATGGCCTATGGGGAGGATCTCTGACAATGTGTCTTAGGTTTAGTTTTAAGGGCTAAATTTTTTTCACAGTGCCTACATCCCTCTTGGAGTTCCTGGGAGAATGAGCTTGTGTTTTACTCATTACTAATAATTGACTGGAACGAAGCAGTAATAAGTAGCTCCCAAACACGGTTGAGTTATTAAAAACCTTGACCTTTTGCAACCTAATTGCCGTGACAGATCAGGGGCAGGTTGGTCTGCTCTTTGATTTGTTGAGATGCCAGTGCATGGAGCTGTGAAAAGCACATTTTAGCTGTTTTTCAATGATAATGAACTGCGAAGGAGCTGCATTCGCTTGTGTGTTAAGCAGAGCCTGTCCCCACTCCTCTTAGTATCTCTTAGCGCAGGCATTTCTTGCTAGCGTTGTGAAATGCCGGCTTGCTTTCTCTGCTGTGGGTCAGCCCAGACAAGTTGAGTATTTATTCTCCTCCTGCCAATGGAATGTGTAATGCCTACTTGTCTGGACAGACGCACTGAGGATTAGTGGCAAAGAATATTAGCAGGTAAAGAAATTATGTGCTTTCTGGCAGTGAGAGGGAGGCAATTCTCTATTGAGAACAAGAACTGTGCAACTTGTTTGCCAGGTAGCTAATTCCAAATCCTCTCCTGCTCTGCTGTGGGCATGTTCCTGGTGAATAAAGAATGATCCCCTTCGTTCGAGTTAGCTTGGAAAGACATAATGCTGTTAAGAGGCTTTTTGACCTGCTTCTGAAAAAATATAGGTTGAAAAATCATCTCGCTTCTGGCTGTACATATTTTGAAAGAGGCGAAGGTCTGTAGGGGATGTTTCTGGTCTCTTGAGATGACCCAGCTGAAACTTTGGGTGGTTGGCTGGTTTGGATCTAGAAAAGGCTGGTGAAACAGGGGCAACCCAACATGGAATGTAAATGTTTCCAGCAGTGCTTCTAACGTGGCTTGTGTCAGACAGCAAACCACAGACAGCTTTTTATTGTAAGCCATCATTTTTTTGATACTCTATAGCTGTAGTTTCTATTTAGGGAAGGGATGCCTGCTAATGGTTGCAGTCCCAGCAGAGGACTGGGATTTGGTAGTCTGGAATGCAAGATATTTTGGGAAAGTTCAGTTGTTGGAATGAAGGCAAAGAAAAAGGTTGGTCTGGTAATGCTAAAAAAGCGTGGCAGAGCAGGTATCACATGCACATTCCACCTCCATAACCCAAAGAGGCAAGGTTGGCGAAGCTGGTATTTGCTGGCTTTAGAGAAAGGTGAGTAAAAGATGGCAGTCCTTAGGTCTGTCGCCTGGGACCTGTGGACAAAGTGAGTGGCCCCTCCTTTTGGGAGATGGACACTGCCTGTGTTCTGCTGGGAAAGCAGTCGGTGATGTTGCAAAGCCGGTTCGACGTGCTGTCCTTGCCCCTTGAGCTCTGTGGCAGTATGCGCAGCTCCCCTTCGTAATTACCTTGGCGGGAGGAAGGTAGGATTCCTGCCACTGAGCAGTGTCCTTGAGACCCCTGGAGAAGTAATAACTGGGGGGAAAAGGAGCGAATTGGTGGCTCCCTGACAAAGCAGCCGTGCATCCAGCTGCGCTTCTGTGTTTGCAGATTTCCATTTGCAAACACGTCGCAGTCCTGCCTGAGACATACAGAAAACAATAAAATATCCAAAAGAAATAACCAGAACTATCGCTTGTTTTTCTCTGGGCACTAAATAATCTTTCCTCAGAGTTCCTGCAGCCCTGAGCTGCCAGGCAGGCACACACCGCTGCACTGATGGCTGTCCAAGGTAATTTTGGCTGGCTCATGCTGGACTGAGCCTGACAGCCGTAGTTCTGGCTCTGCATTGAGCTCTTCTTTCTGCTGACTGATGGATAGGTTCTTCCATGGTGCAGCTTCCCCAGGCTGACCCGCAGTCCGTAGGCAGCTGCGTACCGGGAGGTATGGGCGCACAGAGCTTCTCCAAGGCCTGCCTGTGACTGTCCAGGTAGGGCTGATGGGGAGAGCTGGGAACCATTTCTCTCTGTCCACTTGTTATTTAAAAAAGGGATACTCAGGTCATGTTGGCCTGTCTGACATGGCTTTTAAAACTGCTGCGAATGTCCTCTTTGGCCTTAAATTCTGAGAACTTAACAGCTGGCACTTTCTCACCTCTTCCAGGAAATGCCTCTTTCTTGAGAAGAGGAAGGAGTGGTATTGCAAGGGTAAAGTTGTTGACCACAGAGTTGGTAAAATCAGTTGGGAATAAAATGCAGAACTTGTCAGTCTCTCCCTGCTCCAGAGGTCTGAGCAGATCTTTCCTTCGCAGGGACTTTGAGGTGCTCTAAATGTCATGCCACGGCCAGAAGGACGGATGTTTTTATGGTTGTTTCCGTTCTCTGCTAAGTGGCTGGCACAGGGGGAGGGTGGAGGACAGGATTTTACTTCCAAAGAGCTAGATTTGAAATAAGATGCAGCGAGAGCAGGCTGGGTTGCATGGCCTGTGTATGAACAGTGCAGGAGAGCGATAATTGCTGATGTGATGGTGGGTTTCTGTAAGCTTTCCCACGGAGCCGTGGGCTCCAGAGCGGCTGTTGGGATTGTCAGGAAGCGGCTTGGGATGGATCAGCCTCTGTAGGACCTGGTGGTCCTGGAGCCCGTGTCCAGGACCAGCCTCTGAGCTGGGACACTTGCTGGCAGCTCTCACTGATAGCAGAGCTCTCTTTCTGGGGATACTCCCTCGTTCTCTGATACTGCACCACCACCTAGTGGTAACAGCATCCAAAATTCTGGCCTCAAGACTTAAAGATTTTTTTTCTTTTTTTTTTTTTTCCTTTTCTCTCCCCAGAAACGATCCCAGCCTCTGGAGTTTATCGATCCCCTGGCCAACAAAAAGCCCAGGATCTCGCATTTGGCTCATAGAACTCAGCCCACTTTCAATGGGAAACTGAATTCCTCCAACGGGAAGGACGCCCCTGCCCTGCCGCCGGCTCTCCCGGAGTCGGTGAGCTCCAGCTCCAGCCTACCGGTGCTGGAGCTGCCGAGGCCTCACGATCCCCTTTCGGATGTCAGCAACGACCTGACTCACAACGGCAGAGACTGTGAGAACCCGGAGACGGCTGACAGACTGACTCATCCTTTATCAACAGACTGTCCCCAAACGAGCAAGCACAATTGCAGCTCGTATGTAAAAACCAAGAAGAAATCCAAAAAGCACAAAGACAAGGAAAAGGAGAGAAAGGAGAAGAAAAATGAAGAGAAATGCAAAGAGGAGAAGCAGGACTGTGAAGTAATAAAAAATGCTGACTTAGTTAGTGTTCCCCAGGAACAGGTCACAGGTATGTATGGTCCGAGAGGTCCTCCCGTACCGCTTGTGCTAAGATGATATTGGTATCGGCTGTGTATGATTTCTGCTCTAAATCTGTTTGAGGGAAGAGCTTGCGTGTCCATTTGCAGAGACTGCGTGGTTAACGAAATAATATCGCTGTCCCTACCTACAAATCAAGAAACGCGCTTCCTCTCAAAAGAGGATATCAGGTTTTTCCTGTTTAACCTTTCATGCTGTTTGGAACGGCCTCAGACCGTGTCATGTTTCTCCTTGTTAAATTAAAAGCCTTATTAATATATGGGGATGAACGGCAGACATCAAGATCTGTTGGAAAAAGCAGTGCTGCTTGATTACTTACAGCTCTTCTGCGTGTGTTTGGTATTGTGATGACTGTTGTATTGATTTTTAACTCAGTAATGAAAAGTTAGTCACAAAAGCTTTTAATATTGGATACGAAAGAAATGATAGATAAGTCTTGTGATAAATACTGTTAGAGCAGTGTACAGCCAGCTCTTTCAGGCTGAAAGAGCTGCCCTGTTGTATCCCAGTATTACTCTGAATTTATTTTTTCGGGGACTAACACAACCATGAATCTGTTACCCGTTGAGATGCGATGAAAATGTTTTCCATCAAGCCAGTGTATTTCTAAGTCTGTTCTGCATACTCTTACAAGTTAGAGCAGAGAATGTATGTGGCTAATCTGATCCGTTCCCTTGCCAGTGCCTGCAGCTTTCCTGTTTTCTGCTGTTTCATTAGCCTTTCTTACAACTCCCCGGAGCGGTGGGACTTCTCCTGCAGCCTCTAGGAATATTGCAGTCCCGATCTGTTGTTAAATTTCTCTTTGCATCCATCTTGTTTTCCTTTGCCCTGTTACTATTCTCTGACACAGAGTTCATCTTCATGCTCGGTGCATGAAAATAATCCAGTTTTGGCTCAAAAAGGACAGTAACTTGAAACAGAAACTAAATTGTTGAATTCCTGGAAAAGGAGAGCTTCATAGGGCATTGAGGCTAATGTGATATTAGCTCTCACCTTCCCCGCAGTCTTTGTAGCACTTAAAAAATGCATTTTGGTTGCTCACGGGTGATTTTTAATGACAGTCCGTAGTCCTGATCATTGTGTGGCACTGCAGAACCACGCTCTTCACATACTACTTCTACTTTGATCTTGGCTTTTGTGACAATCCTAGTTTTTTCTGTGAATGTTGTTTTTCTTCCCCATGTGCCCTGTGTCTTGAATGATAGCGGATAGACGTACACACATTCTCTCTCTAGATGTATATTTTTGTCAGTGTTTCTTATAAATACCAAAATAACCCTGAATTCTTTCTTCATGAAGTTGCTGACCCTTTATCACCTTTTCTGCTTTGCTTTAAAAGCAGTTTAATGACTGGTTCTTTGTTAATTAGTAGGACTCGGGTTTTGTTCCTGCTGGTGTATGCGAGGTAACGAATCTGAGCTGGACTTGGGAGTAATCATAAACAGGATGTGGTCAGTGGCTGTTGGATTTCGTACAGCCAGCTCGCATCTGAATTGGGATCTTTTCCTTCTGTGCCTTGCTTCATGCGGATAGCATGGGCCTAATCCTGCTCCTTTTGTCTGCAGCAAATGGCTGGCAGCCTTCCCTACATCCCCCTTGGGCCAGGGGCTGCAGGGAAGCAGAGTTTCTCCTGGGAGGTTTGTTCAAGAGGCGGTGGAGGGACCTTTGGGGTCCTTTCAGCAGACAGTAGGTGGCACTCACAGGCAAAATAAACCTTCTTTTCTCCCTTTCTCCTCCACAATCTTCTTGCCCGTGTTCTGCATCTTTCAGCTGGTGGTCAGGTAAGGACAAAAGCAGAATTGTCTGCGAACGTCTGCAGTAGGGATTTGAGACTGGGGTGTTTATAATGACACTGGGGTTTCTGCCATTCTTCCATTCTGCTCAGGAAAGCCTTTCTGTGGAAAGTCGGAGAAAAATCTATTTTTAAAAAGATATAATTAGGTTATTGCTTTTACATGCCTGTGATCATTACTTGAGCATTTCCTGCTCCCTACAGTTTATCTGGGAGAATAACCATCAAGTGATGTAGGTGAGCGTAGGGATGGGTTTGGCCTGGGGCTCACACGTACCTTTCCTGTGCATCTGGGGAAATCGTGCGATCAAGGTACTGCTTGCTCTAAGTAACAGACTTGGAAAGGAGAGGACAGAAGAAATACACTTTTGCAAAGTGGTTGAGTGAAATCCTTTGCAGCCTTCTCCACTTGCCTCTTATTTTGCTGCCTTCTCACAGATGCAGTTGACTTTGATTAGGACTTCCAGTATAATACACGGTTTATGAGAAATGTCCCTTTTTGAACCTGTATGCAACTGCTCTCTTCCTCCAAACTGATAGCGCAGTGTTCGGTTTACGTTGAGGGTGGGTCTGGGTTAGGCTCACATTCCGAATCCTGTTCTGCCTGAGGTCTTTGGTCCCTTCACTTAAACTCCTAAACGTTCCTAGCTGAGCCTTGTTTGATTCGTGTTTCTTCAACGTCATGGAGCAGAGAGCACTTTGATTTGTCTGCAGGGCAGTGGGGCTATGTGACGAAAAGACTGCCTGCCTTATAAACCTCTCTTTGTACCCTATAGGAGCCTGGAGTATTAATAGTAGAAATCTGAACCTGGAGTGCTAACAGTAGGAATGCATATAGTGTAGAATCAGGAGAAAAGAACGTACACCTTGCGCAGCCCTCTGTTCTGCTCATCTGGACTCATAAATTTGTTCTGCACTTTAGCAGTGGTGATACCAGTGTTATCGCACCCTGCAGGCAGTGTTTATAAACCAATTAAACTCAGGGTTTTTTGCTACTCGGTGCCTTGGCTAATGTTGATACTGTTTTGCTGACAGACAAATATTAGAGAAGCCTTGAAGTTTCAGCCACCTTATTGTGGATCTTCTATCTTTGTCAGTTCAAAGCAAAACAGAAATCCTTTAGAATTCGATAAACAGTATATTGCAGATAAGTTTATGAATTTGAAGTTTAATTGCATAGAGCTTTAAAGTTTAAGGATGTCTATAAACAAGCTTTTATTTTTTCAGGTTTAAACGGAACATGCAATAATTCTAGTGTACCAACATCAACTTCAGAAATGCCAGATTATTTATTGTAAGTATATTTATCAGTTGCTTCATCACTTTGGGATCATGTTGCAAGCTAAAAATCACAACGTACTGGGGATTCTTGTTGGACTTTATTGTGACTTGATAGAACTTTGTAAGGTGTGTTTTTAAAAACAAAACCAAAAAAACACAGTAAATCCAACCTTGCAGATAGTTCCTGAGACTAAACTTGATACCAGATCTGTTCTTTACCTCCTTGCGGAGTTCAAGGTTATCTTCCTGTAAACCAATTGTTAAAGTACTTCAAGAAACATTGCATGCCTTGAAAGGGGGTTGAAAGGATTAAACATCTCCATGTTACAGTTGGAAACTTTGAGAGGAAATGATCTGCTTTCATGTTATGGAAGACAGGGCAAGAAAGGATTTTGAGAGGTTAGCTAATTCTTCCCCTCTTCAGAGCCAAGATCATCTACATAAACCAAAGAAATATTCTGCATGGGGAGGTTATAACCCGTGGGTTAGGATGTGAGTTGTTTCACCTCTTGACTTTTTAATCAGATCCCCTTGAGGTTAATTAAACAATATACTTGTCTGCTGAAGCACAAAAATCCCTCTGCATAAAGCCAAAAATCTGCATAAAACCAAACCTGTTATAAACAAAGCTCTGTGATAGCAAAGAAGTGTAGCTGTGGGTGATATTCCCTGTGCACATCTCGGCCTGGATTTTTAATGCCATTGGATCTGGTTTGGCTGTGCTGTGATCGCTCGGAGGGAGGAGATGGAGGAGGAGGAGGCATCTACTCTTGGCTCTGCAGGAGCAGCCACTGGAGTTGACTAGAGGATATACAGGATTCTTGTATGGTTACAAAACTGTGGTTTGCTGGGCTGTAAGAACCATACAAACCACTTCAAGTTGACATTTCTAGTACCGTTAGAAGAATGCGGATGGCTGGGGTTTTTATCTTACGACAGATGTGCTGATCCTTCTTAGAGAGGGATACTACAGCTCCTCGGTCCATCCCCAAAGAAGCCCTGTAAGGTTTATGGACTCCTGTGAGGTCTGTTGTCTCACTTTTTGGCATGATCCGACTGTTTTGATGGTCAGCTCCTTAAATTATAAGAGCTGTCACTGCTGTTTTGATCATGGAGGCATACGTTTCATGCTGGTGAGGACAACTTTCCTTATCTCGTAGTAGCGTATCCTGTGTAGATGCTTATTTATACCAACCCCTAGCAAGGAGTCAGTTCTTGAAGGCTAGAGTACGTTTAGGTTAACGGACTGAAAGTTTTCCCTTAATGTGACACCTAAGTTAGCTTACACGTGTTCATACACTGAGCCGGCACTGCTGCAGACAGAGTAAGGTGGCAAATTAGAGTCATCACCTACAAAAAGATGAGTTTTACTATCAGAGAGGACTGGCTACTGGGCTTTCTGCAAAATGTCAGGTTTAATGGCTTTTTGTTGAGCTGAAGAACTTTCAAAGGGCCTCAAAGGCGCATCTGTTAAACATGAGCTCTTGTGTTCCATTCACGTTGGGTATCCTCAGAAGGTAGTGGAGATACATTCAGTCTATTCAGCGTGGTTTCTTGTCATGCGCTTGCCACATAGTTGTACTGTGAGCATTTTGCAACGATAGCTGAATGCTTTTTGTGTTCCTTTAAAGACTCTTAAAACTGGAAGCATCGTATTCCTGCTGTTCCAAGGTCTGGCACAGATGCAGAACTCCATGTTCTGCGGGACAGCAGGAGTTAGAAAAGCTGTAGCAGTGCTATCTGAATGTCCTCCTACACCCTCAGCTGCTCTCAGGCTTTGCTGTACCTGCGTATTCCACCCTATCTGGCTTAGATAGGAAATTATGGGAGCAAGCACTGTCTTGTTTTATGCCGAGGTCAAGGCGATAATCCTGACAGTTACCTACGTGCTACTGTAATGCAAGCCGTAAGAGGCTGTATTAGTTTTCACGTGCAGTCACCTGGTAGAGTTGTCATCCTGGTTTTGGCATCGCAGTATTCGTGCTGTCTGGAGAGAAGACTTACTAAACTGATTAACTAAATTATTCTCCCTCCAGAAAATACGCAGCCATTTCGTCTTCGGAGCAGCGTCAGAGTTACAAAAATGACTTCAATGCAGAATACAACGAGTACAGAGACTTGCACGCTCGGATAGAGAGGATAACTCGACGGTTTACGCAGTTAGATGCCAAGCTGAAACAACTTTTGCAGGGCTCTGAAGAATATAAGGTAGAAACGGAAACAGATCTTTCAAAAAGCTCTTTCTGCAAGTGGCAATGCTACAGCTCGTTTTAGTCGCTCCGTATGCGGGGCTGCTGGGGATGGGTTGGTGTCTAAGATGTACTGCCCAGAGCCCCGAACTGGTGGATGCAGAACGTGCACACAGCTGACAGCTTTGTGGACTGTTCTTAAAACAGCTCTGTGTTCTTTCGTTTTCAAGCTGGAGCACACATCATGGTACTTGTTGACAAGGAAAGGCCTCAGTGAGACAATTGGCGTCTTTAGCCAAAAGCTGCTGGAAGCTATTAGTGTATCCCAGCCAGAAAATTCATATTCGCACATATGGTAGTGTATCGGGGCTGGAAGGGGAGTTAGTACGGGGTCATCTGTTTCTCTGGAATCTTTGATCTTAATAATGTAGCATTATTAGACTTGTCAGACTGATTTTAAAAGAGCTTTAACTATTCATTATCTTGAGAAAGTAAGTCTCACTGAGTATAATAAACAGATTTTTACGGAGCACCTACTGCACTAAGCACTGTTTCCTCCCTCAAACATCCTTCCCCTCTCTTTGAGAAATTCAGTGGTTCCTCGCTGAATTATTTTTATATCTCAGGGAAAAATTAGTCTGAGCTGTGGAGGAAACATCAATTATCCTGCCAACCCAAGTGCCTGTTACAGGTACTTCTCGTGGCTGGGGAGTGGGGCCTGATCCTTCCAGTGCTTCTGGTGTCAGCACCAGTGTAGTCATGGAGTCAGGGAGGCTGGTTGTAGCCATCAGATCTCATGGAGGGAGTAGATTTTGGTCAGTATTTGGAGGAAGTGTGTACGTTGAGCCATCGGTAAACACTTGCCTACTGCAGTAGGTTGCAGGGCTGTTGGCTCTTTTGAAAATAATAAGTTATCTTTTCCTTTTTAGACCATCCACGATCAAATTTTACAGGAATATCGGAAAATTAAAAAGGTAAGTAAACATAGCTGGCCACAAAAAGGCTTTTGGGTGGTGCCCCTAGTGACTGAAAGAGATGGGTACTTGCCAAGTTAAAAACCCAGTCTCTGAAGCTTTCTAGCAGATCTTTGTTCAGCACGAGCTTCTCCAAACAGTGATCCCTTCCTCGATCAGAAAGGGTTTGTGGGGACTTGAGACTGCTCCTTGGATCCTGGGGAGCATTCAGCTCTGTTAGTGGCATGGTAGCCAAGAAAGAAGTGTTAAATTAGTGCCTTTATCCCGTCAAGGGAAAGAACAGTTTGTGTTTCAGATGCACGGGCTGAGTGATAACAGGATCCTCCAGGTCTTGGGGTCTGCTGGTGTGCGGGGTGCGATTTGAGCGCAGTCTCGAGTATGAATCGCTGGGGTACATAGTCCCCTGCGGGGCTCAGCATGGCTTTTTGGTGTGTGGGGCACGCAGAATACTTTACATCTCCGTATGTATACGTAAAGCAAGAGTTGTTGACTGGAGCGATTTATGGTTTAGCTGGATGAGGTAGAAAAGCTGAGGCAGGCTGGGGCATCCATACTCCAAGGGTGGGGTTTTGTTCTTGTAAAATCTACGAATATGGCCCTGAGCGCTGCTGTCCCTGAGGGATTTAGGAGCTTTTTGAAGAGATTCCCTGTGTGTTGCAAGTTCATCTTTGTTTTAAAGCTCCCAGACTTGCACAATTCGGCGCTAACATGGGGCAAAGGGCACGTGATGCTTGCTGGAACCTAATGCGTGGTGGCCCAGCTGCTCCATGTTAGGCTGGGCCTCCCTCAAGGTGCGCTCGTTTGCCTGTGATGAGGCTCCTGGAGCTGGGTATGGATGAAAAGGGATTTTGTTCTTTGCCTTCTTTGAACAGAGTAGGTCCATTTTAAATGGGTATCTACTCCTCCAGCTAGAAGAGCCTCATTCCTTGGTCATACATTTATGCTCTGAGGTCTGATAGCCTCGTCTGGGTTCAGCACAGATGTCGCCGAGTTCTGGAGAATTGCCTTCCATCACTGCATTTTCATTTTTCTTTACAGACTAACCCCAATTACAGCCAAGAGAAGAACCGCTGCGAATACCTCCACAACAAACTGGCTCATATTAAAAAACTGATAGCAGAGTATGACCAACAGCAGTTTTAGCTGGCACTGATCTGGACTGGGTAGGGCAAAAAAAGTCACCTGGACGTTACGTTCCCTTTTATACAGCTAGATTCCTTTCAGAGACGAGCATTAATTCCTCGTGGTTGAAGAACTTGGGGATTACTTACGATGCCGAATCTGTCATGTCCATGTCTGAGCTGGGTCGCAAGCCCCGCGCCCGGCACGGTCCACTCGAGTTTTAGCCTCTCTGAATGTCGGAATGTAACAAATGAAAAAATCTGCTTATTTGAAGCCAGCGTTTGACACTTAAGGGAAAACTTGCCTAAAGTGAACGAAGCTCCCAAAGGTTAAGAATCAGTAGTTTTCATGGATTAAAGTTTGGCATGAAGTGTAATTACCCCTGGCCCAGGTCCACTGGGTTACAAATTGTCCTTCAAATGGTGAGGAACTGGAATGCTGCTAGGTTACCTCCTTCTCTGGCACCTGCGACTGTTCATATGCAAGCTGTCTGCTCTACATGGCACCGCGTTAAATACACCAAGTACCCAGAGCTCTCGTTGTTTGTTCCTGCTTTTGTCATCTCCGGTGTGTGCTCTCTCGAGGTGGTTGTGTCAGTAGGAGGGGAAGAGCCCGGGGATCTGCACTGCGTGCCTTGTGCAGTGCAGAAGTGGATCCTTCATGTAAAAAAGAAAAAAAAGGAAAAAAAGAAAAAAAAGAAAAGAAAAAAAAAAAGAAAAAAAAAAAGAAAAAAATCTTTTTAATCCGCTTGTGCGTTTGGAAGCAGCGGGCGTAAACGTTTTGCAGTGGCCTCTCCAGCATGCGCGGTCCAGTCTGCCTGCATTAACCTTCACGTATCAATGCTGGGAAGATTGAGACCTGTCTGTCTTTGACTTTTATAATTTTATACCAAGGCAGCCAATTTTATTAATTGCTAATGAGACTATGGTCTATTTTTGTACAAAAAAAAAAAAAGCATCTTTTTCTAAAACTGTGCCTCCCTTTTCCTTTTAGGCCAAGTGTTTCAGAACCTTTCCTGTCTTACAACTGCAGTATTACTAAAGCTTATCGGATAGTTACCCAGAGAAGTTATTTTATTACCTGTACTGACCCATGGGGCGGGGGGGGGGATGCGATGCTTTCTTCTCTTTTTCGTGTCTTTCCAAAGAAGCAGCAGCAGAAAATCATTCTCAGAACAGGCGCCCGAGCGTGAGAGAAGTAAGGTAGCGTTTTCCCATGCGGGTCACTTCCACTGTTGTGCTTTATCTAGCCAGCTTCTCGGTGCGGTCTTTCTTCTCGATTTTTTTTTTTTTTTTTTTTTTTTTGGACTTGAAGGGAACATTTTTAGAGTATGGCCAGGGTGTGAGAAACACGCCAAAAAGCACAAAGGTGTCCTTTAACTCTGCTATTTCTTTCTCTCCCCTCTCCCCTTTTAATCCTGCCAGCCTGTGTGATTTGACTTCTTCCCGCTTCCGTTTATCTCAAAGTAAAGGATTACTTTCCTGTGGCGTCTCCTTCCCTTGGAGGTTGCACTGAAGAGTCTTTCACCCTTTGAAGGAGCGGAATGGCAGAGTTAAGGAGGGAAACAGTTCTTACACAAGGAGTATTTTATTTTTTTCCACCCCCCCAAAAAAAAGTGGGTCCATCTGCTGTATTAAAAAAGAAAAAGAAAAAAAAAAAAAATACTAATTCCATTCTGGCTAGACTGGTTTTGCTGCGTCGTCCGGCCAGGGCCACCGCTTTGCTTTGTCACTTGCGATGTTCTGAGTTTCTCTCCCTGCCGCCTTGCGTCCAGCGCTCACCAGGACTTGGCCATCCCGTTCTTCAGACGAAAGCCTGCGGCCGAGCTGCGCGTTACTGGCCCGGCCACCCTCCGGCCGTGGCCCACGGACTGCCGCTGCACAGCCACGCTTTTCTGCTGGTCTGCAAAACCAAACCTGTGAAGGAGAGGGGGGGCAAGAGATGTGATGTCCGAGGAGCACGGTGGTCTGTAGGGTGAGCACCCGGAGAGCCCCACTAGGGAAGTCCTGATGAGCGTCGCAGGGCTTGGGGAACGCTTCGGTCCCATCTCTTCCTCTCCGAATAAAGACGACTGGAGGTTAGGGAGCCGTTTCTCTTGCGGGCATGGCTGTTCATGTGACATTGCCTGCCTCCGGTGCTTCTGCTCGTCAGGGAAAGCTGGAAAACACATGAGAGTTACAGGCGAGGAGCTTCTGTCCAGAAAACTTTGTCCTCCTGCTCGGTGGGGTCCTGCACCTGGGCGGTGCATGAGTTTCTTAAGCAGTATGCGGTGGCGATGTCCGAGCTCAAGCCTCGCTTAGGCTCCGATTCCAACAAACCTCCCACAGCTGTGAATTTGTGCACCGAGGTGGATTTCCCGGGAGCCGCAGGGATCTGGGAGGGGGCATTGGGCTGCGTGGAGGAACCGGGATGCCGCGCTTTCTCGGACCCGCTGTGAGATTTGTCGCTGCAAAACCCGGTCGCTGCCAGACCCGCAAGCGGCATCGCCAGCCGGCGGTTACACAGATTTGGGTGTTCTTGGTGGCAAGGCTGAATTTCCCAGCGCCCACCCACGGCGTCCACCCGGCAGCGCGCCGAGCCGCGGGGCTCGGTGGGACTTCATCTCTGACTGCGGTGCGTGAGGAGCCCGAAACTCGGATGGCAGAAGAGGCAGCAGCTGCAAACCCAGGATGAGTAAATTCTTCCATGGAAACACTTCTCCTTCTGATCCTTAATATTTTGAACGGGGTTTTTTTGTTGCTTTGGGGCGGGAGGGGGATAGAGATGGATCTCAACCTTTATACATCTGCTATAAGATATTTTTGCAAACAGAGTTGTATACAAAGATGTATTGTGTACATTTACATGTATATTCTGGAACTTCTAAAATTTGAATATAAAACCTGAAAATATTTAATGAGTATCCAAACTGTGAGACCCAATTAGCATTCAACAACTTTCTGCTTCACTTTTCTTTTGGACTGTGTTAAAGAATTGTAGTCGAATCTGCCTTTTTTTTTTTTTTCTTTAGAGATTATGAAGCTAGGCAAATTTTGTGCTTTTTGGGTTAATAGAAACCAGTTCTAGGTGATTAAGTATGATCTTAACTTATTGATACTGTGTTTTACTTTGTAATATTGTACTGTGGATAAAACTATATTGAGCCATGGAGTTGGAGTTTACAAAAGAGCTTTTCACTTTGCCAAAATGTTACAATTTAAAGGCAGCATAGTCTTCAGCTTTCCTAATCTTTTCTTAAGAGTTAGTGTCTTTTTTGTACACTAAAAAGCTGAATGCTGATTTTGCAACATATAATAAATTCACTGTATTGGAAAACAAGCAAACAATAAGGTTGTATATTTCTTTTCAGTGCTTCTTACTGCAAGAAAACGCAAAGGGAAAGGTGATAAATGGCTGGCGTGGAGTTTGAAAGCAGGAAACTTAAAGGAGCCGAGTCAGTTGGGTGAGGTTGAGCACGAGAGCAGTAGGTAAGGAACACGAGAAGGAAAAGGTGCTCGGTGTGGGCCATCCCTTTTCTAGCCGCTTGCTGTGTGCGGGGAGAGCTCTCGCCCAGAAACGCTGCCACGGAGCGGCCTTGCTCCTGGGGGAAGCTTTTCTGGTGCTCCCGTGGGCTCGGCATCTCCGTGCGGTGGCAGGAGCTGGGGCTCTTCCCACTCCAGTGGCGTTAGCGCCCAGGTTTTCTTTGGGGGGAAAAGCTGCTTTCGAAGAGGCACCCGTCGCTGGTGTCGGCGTGGAGGTTTGGAGGGGTCCTACAAGCACAGAGCACGGCAGCCCCGAGGGTGCACGGCAGCCCCGAGGGTGCACGGCCCCGGGCAGACGGGGCTCAGCAGGAGCAGCGGGAGGGCTCGGAGCTGGGCAGGAGGTGGTGTCAGCACCGAGGGCCTTGCTGCTTCCCTCGGGATCGACGATGCTGGAGCTTCGTAGGTCATGGTGGCTCTTCTGACAGCGCGTGGCCCTGGTCTGGGGCTGCTGAGGAGGGTCCAGACCTGGTTCAGATGCCTCCCCTGGGCTGCTCTGCATCTGCGGAAGGGGCTGCTGCGTTTCCCCGCCAGTGAGCCGAGCTGGGTTTGATGTCTGAGCTCGCTCACGTGGGGGGTGAGTCACAGCCGTGGGGAGCCGGAGCAGGGACGTCGATGCTGCCAGAGCGGCGAGGTGGGGATGAGCCTGGCGTAGATGCTGCCACCATGCTGCCTGTCCACGCTGCTGGAGCTGGGTGGGTCTGAATCATCTGGCTGAAGCTCAGGATACAAATAGCATCTCGGCTGTATCGAGACTTTGTCCCTTTTTTCTGCTGTCATGATGGCTGCTTGCTCTGGTCCTGGCTTCTGCAGCATCCCTGGGTCTGCTGCTCACCGTGGCTGGAGCAGGCAAAATAAAAGAGTATAAAAACGCTCCAGTGACCGCTCGGTACCATCATATGCTCTGAATAGCTTCTGTTTTCCTTCAGCGGTTGCTGCGCTGCCTGCTTTGGGATCCCCCCTCGAACAGGGGTGACAGTCGCAGGTTCACCGGGCTGGAGAACAGAAGTGCTGGCAGTAGGGCTTGCTTGATCGTCCGTGTGCGTAACGAGCCCCTTCATCTGCCGCTCGCTGCTTTAGTGCCGCATTCTGCATCCTACCTCCAAAATGGCAAAATACGGAGAAAGGTAAAATAATCCGGCAATCAAATAACATCTTACAAAGGCCTTGGCTTTTTTTTAAAGGTGGGGGGGAACCGGGAGGGTGCTGCTTGGTCCTGCCCAGCCAGCCTTGACCTTGGAGCCGACACAACAGCACGAGCGCCCGCGCAGGGAGGTGATGCTCCCAACGAGGGTTTGCTCGCCCGGGGCACTCGGTTATGGAGCAAGAGGAGACGCCTTGGGTGCGCTGATGCTCTCGCAGATCCCCAAATCATCAGGTTTTTAGTTTCAAACGTCACCTCTGAGACAAGCTACGCGCCCCGGGCCCCCATTTTGCCATCTTTAATTTCTCCTTGTGAGCTTCGCCCCTGGGGGCTGCCCTGGGGTGTTCGTCTGATTAAAGGCTGGGTCCTGTCCCCGGGCCGTGCGTGGGGACGCTCACGCAGGACGGGTCCCTGTCCCTTCCTGTCCCAGCTTTCCTGGGGAATTCCTCTCAACCACTGGCAGCTCCTGCTGTGGCCGGGGTCACGCACTGAGCTCATTAACTCGGAGCTGCCCCAGTGGAAATTTACTGGCTGCGTGTGCCGTGCCAGAGCCAGCCCCGCTCCTGCCGCTGCCTCCTTATCTGCACCCAGCTGGGAGCCCGACCGCCGGCCCTCCCCGGGGACCACGACGTGGGGACGAGGAGCAGCATCTATTTCAGGCTGTGTCCGTGTGTCCCTCCTGCGTGACGAAGCTGAGCCCACGGTGCGGGTTCAGGAGGAGCTCTGGTAATTCAGGTCACACCTGGCAAAAGTATCACTTGGCACCAGTATCGGGCACAAGCTGCCCTAAATTAGGGTCACGCACAGGTGGGAAGGTGGAGGTGACCCCGCGGCGTCCTGGCTGCCCCCGTCAGCTTTGAGGGATGCTTGAAACGCAGCAAAAGCACCGTGGGTTTTTCCCGTGCACCTTTTGCTTGCGGCTCGTTTGCAGGAGGAAGCTCATTAGAATAATTTGTCCTTGACATGGTCCGATGGTGCTGGTCCCTCTCGCAGAGCAGCTGCTGCACCTCCACCGCCAAGCACGACCACCCCGAATCGCCCGTTCCTCTGTCCCTTTCCACGCACGGGTCCCTCCTTGGGCGCACAGCACCCGGAGGGTGACGGCGGAGGGGTAGGGAGGACGAGGAGCCGCGAGCAGCCGGCGCGGGCAAAGATAACGAAGGGCCGGAGCCTGGGGATTGTTTTACACGAGGGGAAAAAACCCAAATGTGAACGGAGGAAAACGTGGCCAGGGAGCGCCGGGGCTGTTTGTGTCTGTAACACATAAATCTGGGGCTGCTTGGGTTGGCCTTGACCTCCTGGGGGGGGCGAGGGGGGCTCCTGCCTGCATCCCCCCGCGGCCGAGCCCTTCCCAGCACATGGAGCATCTCTGCCAGCAGCGCCGGCTCGTG
This sequence comes from Balaeniceps rex, assembly GCA_013401315.1. Taxonomy (NCBI): domain Eukaryota; kingdom Metazoa; phylum Chordata; class Aves; order Pelecaniformes; family Balaenicipitidae; genus Balaeniceps; species Balaeniceps rex. The sequence goes on from VYZW01004218.1 coordinate 57,956, forward strand.
CAGAATCAGGCCCTGAACCTGCTTATAATGAACCACCGGGGGGTTTGTGCCACCCCAGCTCCGGCAACGGGGGCTCCCCGGGGGGGCTTCGTGGCCCGGATGCCCGTCCCCAGGGATGGGGGGGGTCTGGTGGAACAGGGCGGGTGGGCACCATTGCTGGGGGAGCGGGCCGGTCGCTATGGCTGCGCGGCTCGCCTGGCCCCCCGCCAGCCCCCGGCAGCTGGGGAGCGAAGGCGCTGGGCGGCCGGCCCGGGCTCCCGGCCCATGAACGCGTTGGGCAAGCAGGAACAAGGGAGCCCCGCTCATGCGGTGCCGAGCGTGGGAGGAGTGGGAAGGGAGTGGGGGAAGGAACAATGGTGGGAGTTACGGGAGAGGGGCAAAGGAAAAAAAAAAAAGAAAAAAAAAAAAAAGGAAAGAAGGGGAAAAATACCAGTTCTGGGCCCCTGGCAGCGCTGCCCGGACCCTCCCCGCCCCAGGATTATTGTACAAAGAAATGTTATTTTTGTTTCAATAATTTGCTGAGGCACTGGCATTCCAGCGCGGGGCTCGTTTTGTCCTCCAGCCCGGCACCAAGGGATCATTGTTCCTCCATGGCCAAGGGGCCGGACGTGGCCCCCCGGCACCGCCATGGCGGCCGCCGCCGCTGCCTCTCCCCGCGGCCGCCCCGCTCCCGGCCGGCGGCAGGTGCCCCCGGGGTTGGCCCCGGTGGGTCCCATCCCGCTCCGTGCCAGCAGGACGGGTGGCGATGCCAGGGTCCCCCCGTGGAGCCAGGGCCCCG
>VYZW01004222.1:0-34039 GCA_013401315.1 Balaeniceps rex
GGGGCGGGGGCCCCAGGGACCCACTCACCTCCTTTCCAAAGCTACGGTCCCCGGTTCAGCACCCCACGCTGAAGGGGCTCAGTCCCACCAGCGGGCAGGGATGGGTAGGGTGCTGGGCTGAGAGAGGGGGGGCACTGGCATCGGCCCCCCCAAACCTTTGTGCCTAAGCGTAGCTGAAGTGCTGGGGGCCTCTTAGCAAAACATTTTAGGGACATGGTTTAGTAGTGGACAGGTATGGTTGGACTTGATGATCTTAAAGGTCTTTTCCAACCAAATGATGCTGTGATTCTGTGATTCTGTGAAAACCCAGTGCATGGTGGAAAGCTGGTGCTGGTTGGGGGGAGGCAGCAGCCAGACCCCCAGCACACGGGGTCACACCGATGCCCTCAGAAGCATCACTGGCAGCCAGCGGGGTGTCTTGCTCAAACCCCTGCTTTTCCAGCCCAAAACAGCGGTGCTGGCCACCAGCTCCCGCGCAGGAGTCCCTCCCCGGCCTGATTTACCGCCACCTCTCCGGGCGTGGATGTGGTTTTCTTTACCGTACCTTTGCGGCACCTCTCTTAAATCTTTTATTTGCCGGTTGTCTGACCTGCGGGCAGGAGCGTTGCTAAGAGGTTCAGAGGAGCATCGTGAGAGCAGCGATGGCTCAGCCCTGTGTTAATCCATCTGGGGGGAGGCTGCTTTCTCTCCCGATGCTGAGGAGCCCCTGGGAAACCTCCTGGGGGGGTCCTGCAGCCCCCTGCACACTCCCCCTCCTGCAGTGCGGGGCTGTCCCCCGGGCAGGCGGCACAACGGGGCTGGGGGTTGCTCCAAACCCCCCTGGGTCTCTGTCCCTGGGGCTCAGCCCCGGTTGAGACCCCCCAGCAGCTCCCGTGGAGCTTCGCCAGGGTGGGGGCTGCCTCCCTGCAGCAGCAGCAGAGGTGCAGGGGCGGCAGGTTGTGTGCATGGGGGGCCAGGGCGTCCAAGCGGCTCCTCTCCAGGACACTCAGACCATTTTGGGAAGAGTTGGGTGCGTGCCGGGCTGGCAAACGATGCCGAAGGGCTCCCTGGGGTGGGGAGGGAAGCAGAGCCGTCGGCTCGAGCAGTCGGTACATGTGTGCGTGTGTTGTCTCCCGGCCAGGTGCAAATCCCGCCTTTGGCTTCGGCGATGTTGTGTGGATTTACCGGGCGACGCTGATGGCTGTCGGCCCAGCTCCTTCCCCACGGACAGTTTTCAAGGACTTCCCTTGACAGCTGAGACCATCCAACTCGTTTCACCGGTGGGGTGTTTGGTGTGCCTGAGCCGGCCGGGCTCATCCCCCGCACCGCTCAGCCATTCTGGAAGCGGGAGGCTGCAGGCACCCGGGAGGCTGTTTTAGCTGAACTCCAAACAATAAAAACTTATCATTAAAAAGAAATGTATCTTGGCTTCATGTGGCCTGGCAGCGCGGGGAGGAGTGATTCAGTGGCTTGTCAGCCCTGGGTGTTAGGCATGCCGAGCTGCACAACTGGACACTCTCCAAGTCCAGCAACTCATTTGCTGCAGATGAAGCCGCGACCGTGCAGCGGGCTGGTGTCTAATTTGCAATCCAACATACCTTGACATAACCCACACCGAATCGTGGAGGCTGGCGTGGTATGGGATGCCTGGGAGCCTGCGGGGCACGGGTGTGCAAGTGGGGCTGGGATGCCCCTGCTGCACCCTGACGCTGGGGTGCCCACGGGGGTGTGGGTGCAGGGTCCGCCTCGGCAGGTCCCAGTGGCGGTCCTGGTGGCCAGGCTGGTGCGGGGCTCTCCGAGCCGTGGCGATGCGGCGGTGAGCGGCACAGAAGGTGCCTGCCTGGTGGAGGGGGCTGTGTTTTTGGGAGCCCCAGCGATGCTCAGGGTGAGCCCTGCCCATGCACGTTGCTCAGATGGGCCAGGGGCTGGGGGGGGACGCTGGCCTGGCTCATCACTGACTCACGCTGAGCCGTGTCACCTCGCATTACCCCTCATGGGGTCTGGCTGGAGCTGTGGTGCTGGGGACCTGGGAAGGGGTCCCAGCCAGCCGAGCCCCATGGCTCCAGCCCTGCCAACCCCAGTGGCCCCACGGCCCCGGACCTGGCCCCACGGGCCGTGCTGGGAGGGATCAGGTGCTCAGGGTGCAGCCGTGCACCCAAGGACTTGGGCACACACCGCAGCCGGGCACCGTTGGGCACGGGACTCCCCGGGGGGGCTGAGAGCAGCTTGCCTGGGTGGGGAGGGGGTTTCTGCCAGCAGCCGGGCCCAGATCGATAGGCAGACGGAGGAGATGATTCATGTCTCAGGCTGTGGCCCGAGGGCAAAATCGGGAGAGAGGTTTGACGTGGGGATGCCGGGAGGCCGCTGTGTCGGCAGGTCCTGCTGGGAGCTGCGGCTCCCAGCGGCGTTTCCCCTCCCCAGGCCGGCTCTGCTCACCCTTCCCTGGGGTCCCGGCTTGGCCTGGGGGCAGCAAACCACTGAAGCAACGTAGGATCAGACCCGTGCACTAAAATGAGTCTTCTTTTAAAAATTTCAGACACTCTCTTGTATTTTGTGGTCCAAGAGAGTGAGCCGAGCTGCAGCAGTGGTGGCGGGCAGCGGCTGGGCTCGGGTTGGCTCCATGTCCCCTGCGGGGACGGGACCCTCTGGGGAGCAGGACACCACAAGACCGGGCTCGGTGGCACTTCACCCGCCTCGTTGTGTTCAGCCAGCACTTGGTCTGCATCCGCAGGATATCACAGGGCCAGAGCCGGCGAGGGGACCGATGTCCTATGGGTCCATTCCAGCGAGGGGCTGTGCAGGGCAGAACCACTCCGTTATTTACCGTCCGAGACGCAGAGCGGTGCTGGGGATGGGAGAAACGCTGACGGGGGGGGACGGGACACGACACCAACCCCTCCTTGAGGAGCAGCGTGCGCTTTTCTTGGCAGGGTGCCACCGGAGGCAGAGAGCCGTCGCTGTGCACACACGGCGTCAGACATCATCATCATATTAATAATGAAAGGGCAGCTCCTTCAAAGCTCTTCGCCCCTGCGCCGGCGAGAGCGCAGAATGCAGAGGAGGTGCGTGAGCCTCATCCCAAGCAGCCGCGGGGAGAGCGCTGTGATGCCCGGCCGGTCCTCTGCCAGGCCGCTGACCTGGGGTGACAAAAAACGTGCCAGGTCCCCCCTGGGTGCTCTCCCTGCTGTGAGTTTGGCTGCCGGGGGGTCCCCGCGTGGGAGCGGGGTGGTCCACGCTGCCCCCCAACTCCTGTCCCCGTTGCTGCCCTGTGCAGGCTCCCCCGTCCCCCCATCCCATGGGGAAAGGCTGTTTCGGCTGCTGGGGAATTTAGCGACACCGCTCGCTGTGCCAGGGCCTTTTCTTTCCACGGGAGGAATCGATAGCTCAGACAATGAGACAAACTCCCTGCAAAGAGGTCTTGGGCTGCGGCCAAAAGCAGGTCCCTGGCAGCAGCTCCCGGGGCATCGCTTCTGCTCATCCCTGTGCAAGACCTTTGGGTTTCCAGAAAACCTTTGTCCAGAGCATCCCTGAGCCTGGTCACTCTTTGTGAGGGTCTCAGCAGGACCGGACCAGGGGCTGAGCATCCCTTCACCTCTCTTCTCTCTGCCAACCCCCCTCCTCCACCTTTCACCCTGCTCAGGTGGCCGGAACCGGGAGGGTTTTGCTGCAGATGCCCCGATCTGGGGAGGAAGGAGTCAACCCCCCTGTGCCGGGTGGAGGTGGAGCACCCTATACCCACCCTGCGCCCACCCCATGCCCACCCTGTGCCCACCCCATGCCCATGTGCTCTCCCTGGCACCCAACGTCTTTCGGAGGGTCCCACCCCCTAGCGGTGTCCGGGTGCGGGGGAGAGCCTGCTGTGCCCCCCCCTTCCTGCCCAGCCCTTTCTCAGGCTTTTTTTTCCCTCCCAAATCCTCCACAACTGAGAAACCGCTTTTTGTTCCTCTTTTCCCTTTGCTTTCTGCCGCGGCAGAGTATCGATTGGAGCTGATGCGCTGTAATCCGCTGTTTCTGTGAAAAGTTGGCATCCCGGAGCCCCTGGAGGGGCCGGATCCTGCCCCTACGTGGGTCTTGCTCCTCTGTTGGGCTTGGGGTGCAGTGGGAAGGCTGTGTCCCCCCCATCCCATCCCATCCCATCCCATCCCATCCCATCCCATCCCATCCCATTCCATCCCATTCCATCCCTGCAAAGCTGGGAGCTAAACGGTTGCGGGGGGGCGGCGGCGGTGCAAGCAGCTGCCAGGTGGGAAAAGGCTCTGGTTTGGAGCAGAGCCAGGTCAGATCCTGCTGGGATGGATGTCCAGAGTGCCGGGGCAGGGGACGGTGGCACAGGGGGACAGCGGAGCTGATGAGAGGGGCTGGCTGCGGGGCTCAACGGGAGGCTCTGCACAGAGGAGCCATTCAGCTTCCCCGTGGCCAAGGGGGGCTTGCGGAGAGCTGGGGCTGACCCCGGCCCGAAAGGGGCTCGTTGTGGGGTGCACAGCTGCCTCTGTGGGGCAGGGCCCAGCTGGAGACCCCCAGCGAGACCCGCTCTGCGCCCGCAGCCCCCCATGTGCCCCACTCGCCCCACTCCACCGCGCTGCCGCTCCATCTATACTTAATGATGGCAAATGGGCCGGAGCTCTGGAAAAGCGAGGGGGGAAAAAACAACCCAGCCAAAAACCCCTCCAAAATCCACAGGCAAGATTTTAATCTAAAACCTTTTCCCGCATGAAGAGCAGCAGCCCAGGCCATCTGGAGGAGCATATGCAGGTGAGCGGGAGGCGGCGGTGCCTCCCCCAGCTCCCTCGCTATCAGCAGCCCCCCAAAAGGGCTTTTGGCTGGTAAAAACTAACCCCGGCAGGGGGCTGAGCACCCCGATCCCAGCCAGCAGCCTGGGGGAGCCCCAGCTTTCCCTCCCGAGCTACCAAGACCTCTCCGTTTAATTGTTATAATTGCAGGAAAAGTGATTATGAATCCCAACTGCAAACTGCAATAGCGGGCGAGTTTATTGCAAGAGATTAATTCAGTGGTTTAATTGAAACTGCAGGAGCAGGATGGGAAAGCATCGGTCCTGGGCTGGGAGGAGGAGGGTCAGCCCTGCTCAGCCATACCCACATCCACCCCTAACCCCCAGCAATCAATGAAACCCAAATTAGCAGATTTACTCGTCAGAGGACTCCTCCATTGGCTGAGCATCACATCCAGCATCCTAAAGCCCCAAGTCTCCTAGCAACTCCCCAGCGCTGCCTCTGCCCACCCGTTAACCCCTTCCCCGCAGCCCCCCGTGCAGCACCCGGGGCTTCGAAGGCGTCGCTGCCACGCTGGGTGTGAGCAGGGGTTTTATACAGCAAATAAATCTGCAGTGGTACCTGAAGGATGCTCGTGATGCTCAGCCGGGCGGGCGAGCCGAGCTGGGCTGGTTAGTGAAGACTCGGAGTTTTTTATTCCGGGCGGCACAGAGAAATCCTCAGGTTTATGTATTGATGGCAGAGGTTTGGTTTCTAAATGTCATGGTAGTTTGGAAGGTTTCATCCTCCTGACTTGCAGAGATGCTGGGAAAAGGTCAGGGAAACCCCAAATCACGGCCAGCCCGCGCGGCTCCCGCCCAGCATCGGCATCAGGAGAGGCAGAGCACGAAGTCTCCCAGCCTCTTCCTCCAATTTCAACAGTAAATCAATTATACCACTTCTTTGGGAAAGCGGATGAAGAGCGCCGAAGTCGCTCTGCTCCTCACCTCCCTGCAAATGAAAATGTCCTTGAAAGTGTAAAAATCACAGCAGGACACGATGTGATGCCCAGGCCTGGGCTGGAGGGCGTGAAGCTGCTCCGTGATCGCTGTTATTTCGGTTTGGATGTCCAATACTTCCCTGGTTTGCCTTTAGAGATCAGAAGGCTGGAAACAAGGGGTGGAAAAAATAGTGGTTTGTTGGTTGAAAAATAACTGTTGACATGGAAAAAAAAAAACCCTCAGTCTTTATTTTTTAAAAAACTGTGTTAATATTTATAGGCTGGGAAATATGTCCAAAGACCATGTGGCACTGAGGAGGATAAATCACTTCTCTTACTCTAATGTGCTTTGTTGGGCGTTATCTGAAACGTAGTCATCAAATCACCAAATTGAAATTTTAAATGGGGGGGGAGGGAGGGGGGCAATATCTGGAGGGTTTGTTGCTGCTTCTATTTTCTTATTGCCAAATAAAATACAATTAAAGCAACATTTTATATGCCAGCCAGCATAGCTAACATTGGTTTTCTGACGGCACTTTTTTCTGTCAGCCAATGAAAATAAATGATGCAGGATTACCAGTGAGCATCCAGCCTCCGTGGCTGGAGGGGGATTCGGAGCAGCAGGCATTCGAGTACGAAACAGAGGGATTTTAGTCCCGCTGGAAGTGGAAATCTCCGGGGATGTTACCCGCAGAGCTCCCCGCTGCCGCCTGGAGCTCTCCCAGTGCTTCCAGTTCCCACCAGTACTTCGCAGTCCTACCCAGCCCATGGCACAGCCCCTATTTGGGGGGTGGCAAATTCACTCCCAGTGCCTTTAGGGTGGCCCTGGCCAGATCAGCGTGGGTCCAGTCCCCCGTGGGGCTCGCTCCCGTGCCGCGGGCTGCCGGCGGCTCAGCTGCTGACTGCACCGAAATCCCCGTGGTAATTGGATGAGGGCACTGGTTTCCAGGAAAATATTAAATCAGAGCCCCAGCCCAGATCCGGGGCGACACGCTTGGGAATATAAAGACACAGTAGATCACATTATGGGTGGGGTGTGTGGGTATTTCTCCTGCTTTAAAGTCAAAGCTATCACAACTTCTTTGTCACAGAGTCTATCGGACCATCTCTTATTGACGGGAGGGAGAGGAAGGGGGGAGGTTGTCGCTGCGGAGGGGCAGCCCCCGGCAGAGGGGCTTGAGCACTCGCAGCTCATCACAGCGATGGGCTCTCAGGGGGCTTTGGAAAAGCAGGCTCAGAAAGCACTAAGCGCTAGTGCTTTCTGAGCCTGCTTTTCCAAAGCCCCCTGAGAGCCCATCGCTGTGATGAGCTGCGAGTGCTCAGCACCTCTCAGGAAAGAGCCCAGAGAGCAATTGCAACCACAGACCGTTGTGGCAACACCAACGCAGGTGCCCCGGCGTAGCAAAGGTCCCGGGGGCTTTGCAGGCAGGAGCTCAGTGCCACTGTCCTGGGCTTCTCCCATCTCCCTGCGGGACTGGTACAGGGAGTCACTTAGCAAATGAGGGGGCTCCAGCACCCTCCCGGTTATCGGTTTAGCCGGGTCTCCGGTTAGGGTGACCATCTGGTGGCATCTGCTGCTGCTCAGCTGTCACCCACCCTCCTGGGGAAGGGGATGCTCAGGGGTACCCAGGGGACGTGTCCAGGGACCCAGCACAGGGTTAAGGGCAGCCACGCTGGGCACGTCCCATGGCTCCTGCCACGGTGGGGACAGACAGACGGATGGATGGATGGTTGCATGGGCAGATGGACTTCTCCCCACCCACAGCAGGGAGGCAAAGGGGGGACAGACAGACAGATATCTGTGCCTCGTTAGCCAACGAGGTGGCCTCAGGTGATGCTAACAAGCCCATTAAAGGGGTTTATCAAGGGAGGCCGCGGGCTGGTAGGAAGGCTGCTGGTTTTATCTGGGATGCTGCTTTTGGGCTGGGCGGAGCCTAAGCTCCTGCTTGTTAATTAGAAAGGCTTCGAGGAGGTTTGTACTGGTTGGCCTCACTTGTGAGCAGCCGTAATATGATGAGTGATTAGGGATTCTGAAGAATTTTAGCAGGTATCATTAAGCTCTGATGAGCTCAGGCAGGGAAAGGGCCTTTTTGGCTGGGCCTGATACTGGCTGGTCCTGCGCTGACCCGGCTTTTCCTCCTATCGTGGTCCCCGGCCTCCTGAGCCCTGATGAGATGGGTGAAGCGTGTGTCCTGGGGACAACGATGGCTCGGCTGTGTCCTTGGGCTGGGTCAGGTCTGGTGTCCTTCAGCTCATCTGTGAGGTGATGAGTTTGTGGTCATGCATGAGTGAAGCTGGGATGTCCCTATTTTCACTGTCTGCCAGGTGTTGAGAAAATTTGGGGATGAGTAGTTCTGAAAAGGTGGCTTCCAGGTGGCTATCTGTGCATCAGGGGAGAGGATGGTGGTGCCTGCCCTGGCAATTGCTTTGGGAGCATCTGGCACCCATAGACCTCATTTCCCAGTTATGGGGTTTCCCCACTTGCCTGGGTGCTGATGGTGAAGCCTTCTTGCTCAGGGGACATCCTCTCGAGGGGCAATGTCCCTGTCCCGTCCTCCTCTTGCCCTTCCCGAGGCCCCCAAGGGCTGGGGCAAGGCAGGGAGCAAAATCTGCCGGATTTTCTCTGCCATCCCTCGTCTTCTCCTGTCTGCCTTGGCAAAGCTTCACGCAGCTCGGCAGCATCCTGCCCCGTTGTGGTCTGGTTGGCATCGCTAGCGCTGTATTTACAGCAGCGTTAATTAAATACTTTCTGCAATCAGTGCCGCGCATGACCCCGCTCCCCGAGCCGGGGTTGGGCTGTAATGTGCCATCACCGAGCGAGAACATGACTGCCGCCGTCCTGGGGAATTTCTAATAGAGATTTACTCATCCCAGGTCTCCCATTTCTCTGTTTCGTGACATTTTGCAAAGTTCAGGTTTACAAAATAAGGCAGCGGCACAGAAGAGATGCTCCAGACGTTATTTACACTGCACGTGCTGTTTCCCACTCAATGGAGTCTTTACTCCATGGTGAGCAGAGCCAAGCGGGGGGGCTGCCGGCTGTCCTCTCCTGGGCTGGTCCCCTCTGCTTTTGATGAGGACCACCCCATCACCCTGCCACAAAGCCCTCGGCGCTGGAGATCCCTGCTCCTCGCACGCCTCTGTGTGCCGGGAGAGCAGCAGAGCGCCGTGGCTGTGCCGATTGAAATGCTTGAGGCATCGTGCGGCTGAACCTGCCTCTAATCCCCGCTCCGGTCCCGGGGCGAGGGATGGGGTGGGAGCGAGGGAGCGGGTACAGCGCCTGCCCCAGAGGGGCCAGGCAGGAAGGTAGGGCTGCTGTGGTTTCAGGGGGTTTAATTTTGGATGCTCAGCTGCTCTGCTTTTAAAAATAAGCCTGGGCTAAAAGCTGGCAGGGCGGTGGGGAGCGCGGGAGGCAGCAGGCTGCTAGCAGAATCCCGTTAGCGTGCGACAGCCTCTCAGGGCGATCGGCAGAAAAGCCACTTTCAGTAAATCACGGGTGGCAGGAGCTGCCTGCTCCGAGAAGACGAGGGAGCAGGCGTCCATCCTGACAGGGCGCAGCCAGCCCCCAAGACTTGCCCTTCCTGGCATGGAGGTGCACCGGCACAGGGTGGTACCCGGTGCCTTTCTGACCCGCTCCCGTTTAACCCGTGCCCAGGCTTTGGCGGTGGGACCTGGGGCAAGCCGCCGAGCTGGCTGACCAAACCTCCTTCTCCTCCTCTTCCTCAGGATGGAGCTGGCCAAGGGAGACCTCGTCTCACCCGGCGCTTCAGCAGGGGCAGATCACCCCTTCTGGGGAAGGATCTGCTGGAAACCAAGCCCGTGCCCGTCTCGCACTGACCCAGCTTCATGGGATGGGGCCACCCTCAGCCTCATGGGTGCTGGAGGCAGGTAAGCGGGTGGTGGTGGCCGGTCCCATGCCCAAGCACCCCGTCGAAGCCTGTCCACGCTGCCGGCTTTGATCTGGGCTGCGGGAGATGGGGGCTGTGGGCTCTGGCACACCTCGCTCCTGCCCCGCGCCTGCCTTGTCAGGTCAGATCAGAAGGAGGATCAGTCGGCCCTGCGCTCTCTCTCCAGATTTAATTAACGGGCCTTTCATCTCTACCCTGAAGAAATCTGCTATCTTCTGTCTTCTTAATTAACGTTCATTAAGCAAATCAGAAGAACATTTTCTCCTCACTGCCTCCATGGCTCTTAACCCTTGCAGGGTGCCAGGTCCGTGCCGGGGCAGGAGAAGGCTCCTGGGCTGTGATGACAGGTTGGGGCAGCACACGGACACCAAAGCCTTGGTCACCGTGTCTCCACCACGCTTGGACCAAAGTCCTGGGGCAGTGGGTGAAGTCTCTCCAGGTACAGAGGACTTCAGCTGAGGTTGGGCCCTGCTGTATTGGTGGGGCTGGGGGCAAATCCCAGCTCTGATCGCTCTTTTGAACACCTTGTTCAAGCTCATCCATGTCCCTGGAAGACAAGGGGTTTCCCGTAACCAGCTTTAGCTCTTCATCCCGTCCAGGGGTGAAGCTCGCCCATGGCAAGGTGATGCATCTGTGCGTGAAGGTTTCGCTGTGAGAAGCCAACATCAAACCCTGGTAGGCATCGCAGCACAGGAAAGATGTGTCCAATGTCTTGTGGTCAGGAAAAGGGGAGTATTTGGGGCTACTCCTGCCCCTTCTCTTGCGGACTGAAGTTAGATGTGATGGCTTTTTTCCTCACGCTGGGTGGACACTCATGGGGGACAGGGTTGGACCAAGACCCTTGGCTGACCATCCTCCTCCTGTGAGCCACAGCAGGGTGGTTGCCAGTCACCAGGACTGGGGGGTGTATGTGCAGAGAAGGGGTCTCCCACCTCCCCAGTTTGCCCTCAGAGATGACCCACGGAAACCTGACTGGAGGGAACTGGTGTTATGTGCATGGGAGAGGAGCTGAACTTTTCCAGCTGGCCTTCAGCCCGAGTCATCATCAGCAGCTGGTCCCAAATCAGTGCCAGACCATGAGTTGGGGCTGGATTGTGCCCAGAGCACCCATCCCATGCATGGCAAGTGTAGGGCATCTCCGTGGGCAGGCAAGGGCTTGTGCCGAGCACCTGGCAGGAGCCTGGCGAGGGGCTTGGCCAGTCTGGGGATGTGCTGCTCCCACACCGGCTGCAGCATCCCCACTGCTGGGCACAGTGGTGTCACCACCGATTCCATCAAGCTCTGGGGGCTGGGATACTCTCATGGGCAGAGAAATCATCTCCTGGGTGTGTGTAACATCCCGAGGAGGAGGTGGCAAACCCATGACACCAGAGAGCCTCTCCTGCCCAGAGTTTGCAACCTCAATAGCAAGGGGAAAGCAAAACACCTGGAAAACCTCATCCCTGCAGGATGCAAATCCCCTTAAAACTGGTGGTGGAGATGCACAGGGCAATTATTGAGCTGAAAACCCTTCTTTTTCTCCCCGGAGGTTGACAGTGGGTTTGCCACTGGCTGCCCGCTCCCAGGCAGCTGATGCACAGCTCCTCAGTGCTGGGAAATTCGCCCTTCCCAGCGGAGCTGGCTCTGGCTGTCAGAGCCCGGGTCAATATATGGTAATGGGGCTTTGAAACGGAGCTGCTGCGGGAGCCGCTGCTGAAGACTGATTCACAGCTTCCCTCCAGTGCTTTCTCCCCGCGGTGTGCACGGAGAAGGAGAATAAAATAAATAAGAGTAGAAGGGAAGGGGAGGAAGGGAGCTTAAATTATAAATGAGGGCTAAGTTTCCAGGGCTCCTGTGGGCAGCTCAGCTGAGCGGTGCAGGGGGCAGAGGTGGCGGTCCCCTGTGCACCCCATTTTTGCAAACTCGCCCCTCCAGAGCGGGGCTGGCAGAGGTCGGGGTCTGCCCAGGAGCATGGCACCATGTCAGCCCACCTATCTCCCCGTTTGCTGTCACCCTCCTGTCCCCAGGGGTCAAATCTGGAGGGTGCCACAGTCCCAGAAGGGATCCCCTCTGGCACAGACTGTAATTAGCATTACCTGACAGGCTGCTAATGAGATCTGGTGACGGTCTGGTTTTGCCACCCCATGGAGATGCCTCCACAGGGATGTGTCCCCACCCTGGTCCAGGGGACTGGGCTGCCCCATGGCAGCAGGCAGGGATGGGACCCCCACTAGTGGGTGCTGGTGTGGAGGCATTTGGGGGTGTCACAGACCCACGACCCAGGCCAGGTTGGTGTGAGTGGGGGAGCAGTGGGTCCCCATAAATCAGTGTGGGGGGAGAAGAGGGTGCTGCGGTGGTGCTGGGTCTGCCTTTCCTCCACCCCCTTTTGATTTTGGGGCTGCAAGAAAATTGGTGATTCCCATCAATTTAAGGAAAAACCCACATGTGGGGCATGAATCGCCACGAGCTCGGCCCTGGGGCTGAGAAATGGAGGGGCTCAGCTCCATCCGTGCAGCCGAAGGTGCAAACCCCCCCATCCCTGAAGCAACGGGGCCAGGGTGCATCCCACCAGAGGGGTCCCATCCGGCCTGGGCCCGTGGCCTGGGGACCAGGGTGGCCTGGGGGAAGCCCAAACCCCGCAGCCCAGGCTCACACATGAAGCGTTTGACATTCCCAGCAGCTTCCACAAGATGGACCTCGGAGCGAGAGGAGGTGCTGGGCAGGGGGACCCATCCCATCCCATCCTGTTCCATCCCATCCCATCCTGTCCCGCCTGCTCCCGCCATGCCAGCCGGAGGAGGCTCAGAGTCTGGCCAGGCAAGCCCCGGCATGGCACAGCCTCCCGGGCTCTGCCTGCTGGCCCTGCTGGGGCTGGGGCTGGGGACGGGGGGCTCGCCCGCCTGCTGGGACCCCCGGGGCCAGACCCGCCGCTGCATGCCCGTCTTCGAGAACGCCGCCTTCGGCCGGGCTGCCCAGGCCACCAACACCTGCGGTTCGCCCCCCGAGGACTACTGCCTGCAGATGGGCGCCCGCCACGCCAGCGCCCTGTGCCACCGCTGCGATGCCACCGACCCCCGGCACCACCACAACGCCTCCTTCCTCACCGACTTCCACAGCCAGGAGGAGAGCACCTGGTGGCAGAGCCAGTCCATGGCCTTCGGCATCCAGCACCCCAACTCCGTCAACATCACCCTCCACCTGGGTAAGTGCCAGTGGGAGCCCCCGCGGTGCCGGTGAGGGAAGCCGGCGGTGGGTGCACCGAGACCCGGGTGCATGGCTGGGGGAATGGATGCTTCTGCAGCTCTTGGGTTAAAGACAGGACCCTCTCCGAGGCTTTTAGGGGGTGCAAGGAGGGAGATGCCCTCTGCGAAGCGCTGCGGGTAGATCACTGAAAAGACCTGGGGAGGGTCTGACCCGTCCATCAGCCGAGCCCCGGTCCCTCGCGGGATGAGGATGCCGGTGGCTGCGCCCGCCTGTGCCACTTCCCAGCCAGCCGTGCCCAGGGCGTCTGCTCTCCCGCTGCCCCAAGGCAGCTTTTTACCGATTATGCAAGTTTGTGGAGCAGGAGGTAGGCTGGGGGGAGGCACAGACCCCGCCGCGAGAGCCTGGCCACTGGGGTGAGCGCCGTGGGTGCCAAGCCCGTGCCGTCGCACCCCTGTGCGGTGCTGAGGGTGCCTGGTACGTCTGGAGGGGGGCAGAGCTCTGCACACACCGTGCACCCCGGCAGGCTTCCCCAGCTGGGATCCGACCCTCTACGTTTTAAATATTGTGCAAGCCACCCACTGGAAAGTACTTAAACCCATGGTGCATGCCTGGCATTTTAAAAAGGATTTTTAACATTTTCCTGCCGTCTAAACTATCCTGGCTATTGACCAGCGCTGTAAAATCGTCATTCTCTGCCGTCTCCTGCCATCTGCATGCCGAAGGGGGGTAGCGGAGGGGCTGCGGTTGGAGCTGGTAAGGGGGCAGCTGGGCACCAGTGTGGCACGGAGCCGTGCTGGTGGGACGCGGTGGCTGGAGCCAGGGTGACGCTGGAGGGTCTGTGCGTGCCCCGGCGGGGACGCGGGAGCTGCCCGACCGGGCAGAGGTCACTGCTTTCCCAGCCCCCTGCGAGCGGGCGGACATCTGGTCCTCGTCCCGGGCCGGGGCTGGGCTCCCCACCGGGCATGAGAAGCAATGCTGGAGGAGCCTGCCAGCCCCGCTCCCTGCTCCCGCTCCTGCCAGCCCCGTGGGAGGGGATCTGCGGGCCCCTCGCCCACCTAACGCAGGCTGTCAGATCACCCCAAATTCCTTCGTGTTTGACCTGGAGCGTAGACAGCCTGAGTGCAACCTGCGTGGCTGAACAAGCTGCCGCCAGTTCCTCCGACGGCCGGTGTCCCCCCCCCGCAGGTGACTCCCAACCTGGATTTTCTTCCTTTCAGCCTCTGGCATGGGAAGCTGGTGGCTGCCTCTGGGACAGCCAGGCGAGTTTGTGGCCACCAGTCCCGATTCGGCACGTGGATATGTATGGGCTCCCAGCACGCTGATGTGTGCAGCAGCCCCTTGCCCCAGCCCGAGCTCCCCGAGCCTCGGGGCTTGCTCCCCAGTCTCTGCCTTTCTCCTGGCTCTCCCCCAGCTCCTCTGCAGATCCTGCTGGACCCCGCGCTGGGGTTTCCAGTGCAGTCTTGTCCAGTCCCTGTGACCACCCTGCTCGTGTCTGTCTCCTGTTAACACATCCAAGGCCATGACGTTGCACCAACCTCGTCTTCACCCCCAGTCTCTGCATCCCTTCCAGAGCTGGAGCATCCCTCTGCAAATGCACCCTTGCTCCTGCACGGCTCATATATCTTGCCATACTAAAATGTGCCATTTTGGTGCCCGGCACTTTGCTGTCTGACCTTTCCCATAGCCGCCGGGCCCCGTTCTTGTCCCAGCTGCAGACCTTTTTATTGCTACCTTAATGCTTTCACTTGGGTTATGGAGGAAAAGCCCAACTGGCCCCTGCAGCGCCCCTGGACGTGACCCAGGATGAGTCCTCACTCATGAGCTCCACCAAGTAATTGGGTTTTTTAACCCACGTAGTGCGTCCCTGCCAGCCTGCTCGTCTTGCTCAGTCCCTGTGTCAGACGTCTTGTAGGTTCTCCAGCATGGTTACCTGGGGAGCTTATTAAATAAGCTATCAAATGAGTTGGACAAAACCTGTGTTTACCTGCATGCTGTTGATTGGCGTTAATTAGATTATCCTCCTTTAAAGCTCTCTTCTCCGCGAGGTTTCAGCCATGCCATTACAGTGCATTGGACTCGGAGCGGATCAATAAGCCCGAGCGCTCGTGGCCGCTGCATTTACCCTGCCAGACGTCAGGGAGGAACCCAAAATATCCATGAGCTTGCAAAGGCAACAGGCACCGGGGCTCCTTGGGCAGCTCTCTGAATGCCGGCAGCTCACGTCAGAGCGTCTAGATCAGGCGGTATCTGCATCTGTGACTCTGACCCTGATTTTCCTGCGGGATGCGAGCCTACGGCAGGCTCCCAGAGCTGAGGTTTGGGGGGGCCGGAGGCGGCTGGGGACGTGTAGGTGATGTGACCATCCTGCACGCTCCTCTCTCCTGTCCAAACGTCGTCTCCTGGAGCCCCCGGCGCGGTACAAGCTGCAGTTTGGGCTCTGCGGGAGGAGGGTGAACACTTTGGAGGACAGCACGGCTGGGAGAGCATCCCAGGGGTCCTGCTGCCGTCACTCTCAGCCGCCTGCACGCCCGCCCAGTGTCCCCATCCCACGGCACACCCGGCTTTGGGACATGTCACGCCTTCCCGAGCAGGAAAGGGGAGACAACCAGGCTGGGTTATTTTCTGGATTTTTTTTTTTTCTAAGCAGAATTTGGCTGATTAAAAGGCCTGTCTGGGAAAAACACGTGCTCCCTCGGGATGGTTCCCCACGGCAGCGAGTCTCCTCCATCCCAGCTGGAGGCACCGCTCGGGCTCCCCCAGCCCAGCCGCCCCCTCCCCTCGTGTGGGGCCGCTTGGGGCAGGGGCTGTTTATTGACACAGTGCCGAGCTCCCTTCCTCTCCCAGAGGAAACTGCTCCAGCAGGCGATGGCCCCGACCTCGCTGTTTTGGTAGACATCCACCCCGGGACCGTGCTGTCTGGGAACCGGCGCCCGCCGGGCGTCCCCCCACCGCCGGGTGCAGGGCAGGGGAACCCCCGCTGCTGCCAGCCCGGACCGGTCCCGGAGGGAGGTGAATTTGGGGGGAGGCACAGGGGAGCACGGCGGTGGTGGGACAGCCCGGTTGCAGCCCCTTCTTGGCCCTTGTCACCTCTGGGAGGGCTGCGAGCGGGTCTGTCCCCCCGCCGCGGGCTGGGTGCTCCCTGTATCCCTGATGGGAGGCAGCTGCTTTTCCCAGCACCAGTAGCCGGGCTGCCTCGGCTCCCCCGCAGCAAAGTCGCAGCACAAACGCAACAGTATTCATATGGGCCCAATTAAAGGCTTGTTTTCCTAGTCCCGGAATAACCCCTTTAACATTCCCAACTCATTATTTTTTCAAATAAAGCCAAAACCTTGCAGCTAATTGTTTTGTGCTGTCAGGAGCAGCGCTGTTATGGAGCAATCCAGTCTTTGAGCTGGTCCTTCATCTCTGGCAATTAAGCAATTCTGATGTTCACTTTGGTGTTTTCTTTTCCCCTTTTTGCTAATTCTTTCAAGCGCTTTCAGAGCTGCGCCGGCCGCCCCAGGGATTGGCGGCCTCTCTTTGTCTTCGTCCCGGCAAAGACGGCAGCGATGCCGGGTCCCGGCACGCGGCTCCCTGGGAAGAAACCAGCCTTGACCCTTTCCACCTCCCCATCGCTGCGGCACCGCTGCCCCGGGGATGCTGCTCAGTGCCGCGGGCCTGACTCTTCCCCGCCGGCTGCCGGTTAGAGCCTGGCTTTGCAGCGGCTCCTCGCCCGTGCAAGCTGCCTGGTGCATCCATGCAACGGGTGGGCGGCTGCACTGGGGTGAGAGCCAGTTTGGGGCTGATGGGTTTGGGCTGCAGCAAGGTGGAGCTGGTTAAGAGTGGCTGGACGGTGATTTCTGCTTTGCGTGGAAACGCTCCTCTTTTAGCTGTGGCGGGGAGAGGGGGACGGTGCCCACGGGAGGAGCAGGGGGATGCTGGCAGCCACGCAGGATGGGGCACCGGGATAATTTCAGCCCTGGTGCAGGCTGTGGTGCCCATTGGGTGGCAGGGAGAGGGTGACAGCGTGGCGGGTTTGTCCCCAGGTAAAGCCTACGAGATCACCTACGTGCGGCTGAAGTTTCACACCAGTCGCCCCGAGAGTTTCGCCATCTACAAGCGCAGCCGCGCCGAGGGGCCCTGGGTGCCCTTCCAGTACTACAGCGCATCCTGCGAGAAGACCTACGGGAAGCGGCCGCGGCACTACCTGCGGCCGGGGGAGGACGAGCAAGTGGCCTTCTGCACCGACGAGTTCAGCGACATCTCCCCGCTGAGCGGGGGCAACGTGGCCTTCTCCACCCTCGAGGGACGGCCCAGCGCCTACAATTTCGACGGGAGCCCCGCGCTGCAGGTGCCGTCAGGGTGGGACGGAGGGGGTGCATGGTCCCCCAGGACCGGGTGTACTCATGCAGCCACCTGGGGTAAAAGCACCTATGGTGCCCTGCACCCCCACAGGAAAAGGTGCAGGATGCGTCCCGGTCAGGGTCAGGAGCTGGTGGCCCAGACCCCTCTCCAAGGCACCTTCCCCATGTCCCCTGCAGGAATGGGTGACTGTCACCGACCTGCTCATCTCCTTGAACCGGCTCAACACGTTCGGGGATGACATCTTCAAGGACCCCAAGGTGCTGCAGTCGTACTACTACGCCATCTCCGACTTCTCCGTCGGCGGCAGGTGAGGGGCAGCCGGGCCAGGGTGAAGGCAGGAGGGGGGAGACCTTCCCAGGGCCGCGGGACTGGGGCAGCCTCTCCCCACCTCGGTCTCGTTTGAATTGTGGTTTTGGGGCAAACCGCTCAGATGTGGCTTCCTCCATCTGTAAACTGGATCTGGCAGTGCGGAGATGGGTGATGAAACCTGGAACCCTTTGAGTTGTGCACCAAGGAGGTCTTTTCCCCACAAGCCCTCTCCATTTGCTACCAGCTGTATTTGCTTTGCCCCCTCCCAGCCCCATGGCTTTTAGTGGCAGTGGGGCTCGTGCTGCTCTTCCTGTGACCCTGCTTGGTTCCTGGGCACAGCAAAGGAGGGGTCCCGGGGTGCCAGCAGAGAGATGTCCCGAGGCCACGGAGGCTGGTGGAGGAGCTTGGAGTCGGCATGGCCGTGGCCCAAGGAGCCAGAGCAGCTGCCGGCGGGATGGGGGAGCTGATGTGGGACAGAGACGTCGGTGGCACCCACTCGGTACTGCCCGTGGGCTGTGCTACATGTGCCCTTCCCGGGCTGGGGGGAGTGGGAAACCTCTCAACCTCGGTGAGAGCTGCTTCCCCCCAGGCAGCGAGGCCGGGGCTGCTCCCAGCCGTCTGGCAGCCCCCATTGCTGTCGTCTCACCCCCCCGGGGCCCGGCAGCTGGAGCCGGTTAGCATCCCGCACAGGCCACCCTCAGCGTGTGACCTCCCAGCCGGCCGGGCTGGGAGCGCCTCGGGGACGCGGCGGGCGGCCTTGACACCGGCACAGCCCGAGCTGCTTTCTGCCCCACTCCTCGCCCCACGGCCACCCCAGGCGAGCTGGCCCAGCAGCACGGCCACACGCTGCACAGCCTGGGCACCGTCCCGCTGCCAGCTGCTGCCCACGCCGGTGCTCAGAGCGGCTCGCCCGCGCGCCGGGGTCTTGCTGCAGGTGCAAATGCAACGGCCACGCCAGCGAGTGCGCGCCGGACGAGGCTGGGCAGCTGGTCTGCGTGTGCCAGCACAACACGGCCGGCACCGACTGCGAGCGCTGCCAGCCCTTCTACCAGGACCGGCCCTGGGCCCGTGGCACTGCCGAGGCTGCCAACGAATGTCTCCGTGAGTATCGCCCGGGCTGGCTCTGTGGTCACGGCGTGCGGCCGGCCCCAGTGGGCTGCGCTGGTGCTGCATCGGCGCGTCCTGCAGCTCCTGCCCTTCCTGCATGGGTAGAAAGTGCCTGCTCCATTTTGCAAGGCTGCTCTGGGCAGGGAGGGAGGATTTACATCCCAGGGCCCCCCTTCACAGCATCACCCCGAGGATCCCCCGACATTTCCTTACCCCATGAGTGCAGCCATCTGCTCCGTGCACGGTGCTGCACCCACCTCCATCCCAACGGCAGAGGCATTGCCGAAAGCTGGCACCACTAGCCAAGCAGCCCCTCTGGCTCATCCAGCCCCCCAGGAGGTTGCTTTAACCCCTGGGTGAGCCCTGTGCCCCCCGGGTGGCACTGAGCTGCAGCCGACCGCCCCTCCTGCCCCTACCCTCAGCTTGCAACTGCAGCGGCCGCTCAGACGAGTGCTTCTATGACCGGGAGCTGTACCGCCGCAGCGGGCACGGGGGCCACTGCCGTAACTGCCGCGACAACACGGCCGGACCCCACTGCGAGCGCTGCCGGCAGAACCACTACCGCTGGGAGCAGCGGGCAGCCTGCCAGCCCTGCCACTGCCACCCCGCAGGTGCGTGGGGCTGCATCGAGCTGGGCTCCGGTGCAAAACCCCTGCCCAAGCTGGGGCTCGGCTGGGAGGGATGGTTTTGATCGGTCCTCCCTTGCCCGGGGTCTCCCCATCTCCCCGCCATGTCTCTCCCTGGCTGGGGTTGAGCTTCAGGGATGGCCGGGGTCCCCGCAGGCTCCCTGCAGCCCCAGTGCGACAGCTCGGGGACCTGCCTCTGCAAAGCCAACGTGACGGGCTGGAAGTGCGAGCGCTGCAAGGATGGCTATCACAGCCTCAGCGAAGGTGGCTGCAGGTGAGGAGGAGCCCGGCCTCATACAAGAGCAGCGGGATGGGACTGGGGTTCACCTCACGCCTTCATCTCGCCCCATCCAGACCCTGCGCCTGCGACCCTGCGGGCAGCGTGGGCACCTGCGACCCCAACACGGGGCATTGCACCTGCAAGGAGAGGGTGGAGGGGCACTTGTGCAACAGGTAAGCACCGCGGGATGGGGATGAGACCACGGCCCTTTTCCAGGCTGGGATCAATGCCCGGGCTCAGTGCTTGGTGCGGGGCAGGCATCTTCACTCCTGCAGTGCATTGCTGCTTCCCCAGCCCCTACACATGACTCCTCGCAGGGGCTTTCCCATGGGAATCCCGCGGGGTTGCTCCCTGCGGAGGCCCTGGCTGGCTGGCAAGGCCATGGGGCTGCCTCCCTTTGGAGCACTGGGACTGGGCTCACCCAGAGGTGCCACCAGCGTCCCCCTGGGATGCTGCTGTGGTCCCCCACAGCTCTGCCTGCCCCATGCCATGTGCTCCTGTTTCCTCCCCATGCCCAGGTGCCAGCCAGGCTGGTTTAACCTACAGCCCCACAACCCCGCCGGCTGCACCAGCTGTTTCTGCTATGGCCACTCCACTGCCTGCACAGCAGCAGACGGCTACGAGGTGACCCACGTCCGCTCCGACTTCAGCCAAGGTACCAACCCCCCCAGCCCTGGGTGAAACGGAGGGCACAGCTGAGCCAATGCCAGCCAAAAAACTCCGGCAGTTTGGGAAGGCTGGGGCTGAGCGTCCCCCTTTGGGGAGACTGGTGGTGATGGCTGAGGGTGATTTCGCTGGCTCACCCCTATTTTGCTGTTAAACCGCTGCTTTTGCCCCCAGCTCCATGGGGATGGGCTCTCGCTGGCTCCCAGTGGCATCCCTCCATGCCGACCTGCTCCCGGGGCTGTGCACGGCTCAGGGAGGGCTGCGGGGCTGGGCATGGCCGTCCCACCACACCAGGGACTGTAGAAGCACTAAAAATCAGCTCAGAAAGATAAAAATTAAAAGGATGGAGCCTGGTGGGAACCTTCCCCCTTATTCCCTCCTTTCCCCATCCTCGGCCGGGACGGGGCAGCACAGATGGGGACCCGGGGAGCGGGCTGGGGTGCTCTTGTCCAGCTGCAGCAAGGGCTGTGCGTGGCAGGGCTGGATGCGTGCGGGATGTTCGGGGAAACCCTGCCATCTGCCGCACAGCCGGACGCGTGCAGCCCTGGCTGCGGGCACGCCGTGACCCCCGCTGCAGCCCCCGCTCGCTGGGACCCCCGCCTGCACCCCAGCAGGGTACGGGCACCCATCGCGGGCAGCTCGGCTGCCTCGCCTGTACCCCGACAGGGTGCACACGCCAGCGAGCAGATGGAGGCGAACGCGCCAGGCGTGGGTTTATCCTGATTGCCTTTAAACAGCGCTGCCAATTGCTGTGCTGCTGTAATGTCTTCCATGGCCTTGAAACCGAGCCAGGCTTTAAACTGCGTCTTTTTTCCACCCTTCATGCAGCCAATTTGGGGCTGCTCCTTTAGGGACAGATTCGGCAGAGCCCTGGGCTGGGTTGCAAGAGGCTCAGCGTGGCCGGGCATCCCCGCTCCCCAAAGCGCTCCCCAGTCTGCAGCTGAGCTGGATCAGCTGGAATTTTCCTGTGCTGGGTGAAAGGGTCCAAATTCAGGATGATTTGATAATCGAGCGCAGCCCGCTCGATAGCTGGGGAGAGATTTCCAAGTGTTCATCCTGCGGGTGCCCAGGGCTGGAAGAAATAACTAACCCCGGGGAGTGGGGGGAGTTTAACTGATTTCTGAAGGGAACCAACTTAATGCAATTACGCCCTGACTCTCCCTGGGCCCACAGTAATGTTGGAACTGCAGCACAGGCAGGGGGGCAAAAGTTTAAAGATAATAATTTCCTCCAAATCGTAAGAAAATAAACAGAGGGGGGGGTAGGGGGGGCGGCTAGGGCTGCTCTCCGGTGCATGAGAGCACAGAGCCCGAGCGGAACAGGGTGTTACAAAGCGCTGGCCCCTTACAAGACCCTGGAGAGTCTCGGGAGGAGGCACAGAGCCCCTTAAAGCAGCACCCCGCTGGTGCTGGGCTGGCGGGGGCTCGCTGGTCCCTTGCTGTCACACAGGGCTGGAGGGCTGGGCTGCCGCAGCTCCGGGCGCCGTGGACCTGCCTCTGCGTTGGGCTGATGGGGAGATTGTCACCGAGTGGGACGGAGAGGAGCCGGTGGATTTTCTTGCACCAGGTATTGTGTGTGCCGGGTCCCTGGAGTCCCGCTCTGCCATGGGGACCCACCGGTGCTCTCGTGGGACATCCCACTGCTGTGCCGGTGCATGAGGTGCTGGGCTGCATCCCAGAGCTGAGCATGCTTCAATAACACAAGGCAGTGGGGGGGATTGGAGCGGGGGACCGGGACCCTGGCAGGGCAGGTTGGAGCTGGCCCTAGGAGGGTGACCATGGCTCCTGGCGATGCTGCTGGGAACAGGACCATGCTGGGATCCCCAGCAGAGTTGGTGCATCCATGTCCTACAGATTTTCCTTCTCTTTCTCCTTGCAGAGAAGTTTCTGCAGAACCAGCATCTCAGTTACGGGCAGCTCCTGTCCCTGCTGCTGGGAGCAGAGGGGAATGGGACGGGGATGGAGGCCGGGGTGCCCTTGCTCTGGGTCCAGCTGGTGCTGGAGGGCGAGGGGATGGAGATCACCATGTCCAGCAGCGAGAGCCAGCCCCAGCGTGGAAAGCAGGCTGTCACCTTCAGGTACCCGTCACGGTGCTTTGGGGAACATCGGCTGGGTTTGGGACACAGCGTGTCTGATCTTACCTGGGTTGCCCTGCGCTGTGGGGTTCATCCCTGCTCCCTGCCCACCTCGGGGATTTAACTGTGCCCCCATCGCTGTGCCTGGGTCCCGGTTGGGCAGCTGAGCTGTCGATGGCTGTTGATGGCTGTCAGGCTATCCCTGTCCTTCCTTCCACGCTCCTTCTCCAACAGGCTCCACGAGGCAGAGGAGGGTGCAGAGCCTTTGCTGTCGGCCTTCAGCTTCCAGCGCCTGCTCTCCAACCTGACCGCCCTCCGCCTCCGCGTGAGCCGTGGCCCCGTGCGAGGTGGGTGGCTCCATGCAATGTCCCCATGGGGACCAAGCTGGGATGGGGCTGGGGACATCGAAGCGGCATCAGGCTCTCAGGGACGAGAGGCATTGCAGGGGGTGTGTTGGGGCAGGGGCTGGCTCCTCTCTGTGAGCACCCCAGGCTCTCCAGGAGGTATTTTGGGGTCTCCTATGCCCATCTGGAGCATTTCCAGGCAGGATGGAGAGAGCAGGGCTGGGGGACGTGCCATCCCATTCTCACGCTGCTCTCCCCTCTCGCAGGCAGGCTGTCCCTGAGCGACGTCCAGCTCACGTCCGCTCGCCCCGGGCCGGGGGTGCGGGCGGGCTGGGTGGAGGAGTGCACGTGTCCCCCGGGCTACGCCGGGCAGTTCTGCCAGTCCTGCGCGCCCGGCTTCAAGCGGGAGATCCCCTTCGGCGGCCCCTTCGTCAGCTGCGTACCCTGCGCCTGCAACCAGCACGGGGACTGCCACCCCCTCGCAGGTGCGTGCCCCCCGGCCCTTCCGCTCGCCCCATCGCTGCGTGCACGGGTGACAAATTCATGTCTTTGCTTGTTTCTGAGTGATGCTGGAAACCACCCGTGAGGTTGCAGTACCCAAAGCTTGCAAGTTGAATTGCTTGGCTGGTTATAGGGACCGGGTTCATAACCGCAGAGACAGGGATAATTAGCGAACTGCAATAACGGTGGTAATTTATAATAAGAGGGGCATCTTTCATGGTACTTTATGATCTTAAAGGAGGAGAAAGGAAAGGTGCTGGTCCTCAGTGGGGCAGGGGAGGCAGGGGTCAGGGCAGGAGGGAGGCAGAGGGTTTTGCCAGGATGGTCTCGCAGGCAGCATCGCTGCCCGAGGAGCGGAGCAGGACTGGGTGCAGCCCTGGCACCTGCAAACTGGGGGCGAACTGAAGCAGAGAAACAAGTAGAAGAGCAGGAAAGCACAGCGGTGCCAGGCTTGTGGGAAGGCACCAGAGGAGGCAGCTCTCGTGCTGCCAGCCCAAGCCCTGCTCTGCCTCCAGATGCAGCTCAGAGGTGCGTGACTGCAGCAGGGACTGTGGCTTGAAGGGAGGAAAAAGCAAAAGCAAAGTCTTCAGGGCAGCGTGGCTGCGTCTGGGGTGGCTCGTGGGGTGTTGGCTCTCCCCTGTCCTGCCAGGCAAAGTGTCTGGATGGCTTTGGTTGGGGAAGGGGGGCAGGATTGCAAACCGCTGCCCTGGACCTCGAGGTGGCTGCGTGAATCCAGCACCAGCCTGGCTGCTGTCAGCCCCGGGGAAAGGCAGATCAGAGCCAGGAGGGGCTCATGAGACGCTGCCTTGCTCCCCATCCACCCCTGCAGAAAGCAGCAGCTCCGATCGGTGCTGAAAAGAGCTTGGAAATAAGATGATGCATTTGGTACCCGGATGGAGCCCCTGGGGCTCTTCACTGGCCGGCTCCCCTCGGTGAGGAGCGACGATAGCGTATGGCCGGGATGGAAAGGGCTGGAAGAGGCGTTGTGCTCAGCAAGGGCCCCTGCCCTGCCAGCGGAAACACGGCAGCAGCTCTGCAAACTCGTCCCTTGTCTCGCAGAGCCGGGGCTGGCGCCGCCGACTGCACAATCCCCAGGGACGGGGCCAGGCTTTTGATGTCCCTGCCCGGGCGCTGCCAGCCCAAGCCAGCTCACACACTTCCTTTCATTTATCTTTCCACTCCTTCCTGCCACCCACTTTTCTTTTCTTTTCCATCGTCTGGCTCTGTCCGGATGTGGGGAAAATGGAAAAATGCCCGTTCCCTCCTGCGCAACCTGCCTGGTATGACCCGACCCCACAAATCATGGGGAAAAATCCTCCCCCTGGCTCCTTCTCTCCAGTCAAGCAGAGCATCTGCCTGGAGGTGGTGGGTTCCTCGAGCATCCTTCCTCCTCCTCCTCCTCCTCCCAGCTGATTTTGGAAGGCCATGACTCACCGGCTCGGCTCGCGAGGAGACGCTCGCTCCCCGCTGGGTGCCGGCTGGCTGCTTGTGTTTTCCATGACAGGCTGGAAACGACGCTCCTCGTCGCCGAGAAATGTGTTGTCGATTATCGCAGGCGCCGACAGACTCCGTGATGTTGACGGTGCTGCCTGCGTGTGCCAGCGCTGCCTCGTCCCTGCGCCGTGGGGGAGTGCAGGGCTGGCACTGGGGCTCCGGCGTCCTCTCCAAAACCTTCTCCTTTGAGCAAGGATGGGGCAGGGAGGGAAAATGTTCTGAGACCTGGTTGGGGTTGTGCAGTCCCAGCGTGATCCCTTGGCTGGAGCTGCGCATCCCTCTCAGCACCCGCTGTGTGCCACGCTCAGCACTTGGCTCTCCATCCCTCCCGTGGTCCCTACTGTTATTCGGGGCTGTTTTTTTGCAGACCCTCAGCTCTGTTTTCCTCCTCGCAGGGCACTGCCGGTGCTTGCACAATACAGAAGGTCCCTCCTGCGAGCGCTGCAGCCCTGGGTTTTACGGCAACCCCTTCGTAGGGCGCTTCGATGACTGCAAGCCGTGCCCCTGCCCCGGTCACTCGCCCTGCACTGAGGTGCCCGGCAGTGGGGAGGTGGTCTGCACCCACTGCCCCCCGGGGCAGAGAGGTGAGGCTGGGGGCAGGTGGGCGAGGGGGCCGTGGGCAGCACCGGCACGGCTGGACCCTCCCCGCCTTTTTGCCTTCCCCAGGAAAACGCTGTGAGCTCTGCGATGATGGGTTTTTCGGGGACCCCCTGGGGCAGAGGGGCCCTGTGCATCCCTGCGTCCCCTGCCAGTGTCACGGGAACGTGGATCTCAATGCCGTGGGGAACTGCGACCCCGTGTCCGGCCGGTGCCTGCGCTGCCTGTACAACACGACGGGCGAGCACTGCGAGAGGTGTCAAACGGGCTTCTATGGGGACGCGCTGGCTCCTGACCCTGCCGGGAAGTGTGCCCGTACGTACAGCCCCGGGGGCTGGCCCTCCTCCCCTGGGTCCCACTGCAGCCGAAATCCTCCCAGCAGTGGAGGCAGAGGGTGGAAGGGGGATGCCCCGTGGTTTAAGGGCTGATGGATAGTCTGCGTTGGCCCCAAATGCTCAGGGGCTCCTTTGCTCCCTCTCTCCGCTGCCATCCTTCCCTGGAGATACCCCGGTCTGCAGGGGCTCAGACTCTTGGAGCCCTGTTTGATGGGGAGGGCACTGTGAGGGGCTCAGCCCCGCTGCCCCATCCCCACTGCCCCATCCACCAGCCCCGTGCCGGGATGTAAGCAGTATTTTGTCTCCCACAGCTTGTGATTGCAACCCTGACGGCTCAGCCCCGGGGCTGGAGGGCTGCGATCCCAGCACGGGCCAGTGCCACTGCCTCCCGCATGTGACAGGCAGAGCCTGCGGGCTCTGCCAGCCCGGCTACTACGGTCTGCAGCCCACCGTGGGGTGCAAGAGGTACGTGGGGCATGGCATGGGGCTGTGAGGGGACAGCGGTGGCTTTGCGTCCCCGGCTCTGGTCTCTGCTCTTTGCATCCATCGCTTGCTCATCACCCTCCACCTCTCGGTGCCAGCTGCGAGTGCCACTCGACGGGGTCGCAGGAGAGTGGGTGCCACGCGCTGACGGGGCAGTGCTCCTGCCAGCCAGGCGTCACGGGGAAGCAATGCGACCGATGTCACCATGGCTTCTTTGGCTTCTCGGCCAGGGGCTGCCGAGGTAACGGGGATGGGGACCATGCCTCGGTCCCTAAACCAGGGCTGGCAGCCGTGGCGTGACGCCTTTCTGCCACTGTTGCAGCCTGCAACTGCTCCCCGCTGGGCTCCGTCACCCCGCAGTGCCACGAGAACAGCACCTGCCTCTGCCGCCCCGGCTTCGTGGGCTACAAGTGCGACCGGTGCCAGGCCAACTTCTTCCCTGACCCACCCAGCTCCAGCTGCCAGCAGTGCCCTGCCTGCTATGGGCTGGTGAAGGACGAGGTACAGCCCGTGCCCTGCTGAGGCGGGCACAGGACCCCGGCCCCCACTCTGCCTCATCGTCCCCCCGTGTCCCCCGTGTCTCGCCCGCAGGCCGACCGGCTGAAGGCCAGGCTGCAGGAGATGGAGGAATGGCTGCAAAAACCAGGCTGCGACACCCGCCCGGACCAGTCTCCCGTGCTGGGAGATGCACCCCGGGGAGACGGGCTGCCCAGCCCTCACCTCCTGCAAGGTACGGGGGACCCCCCTTCCCTCCACCATGGGGGGACCCCCACATCACCCCTCGGGGGACCCTCTGATCCCACAGGGTGCTGTGACATGCTGGGTGGGTGCAAGAAGGTCCCAGGTCAGCGCCGGGCTCAGCATGGGTGATGGGGTGAGCGAGAGGGGGAGGACAGCCGGGGGGGCCGTGCCTTTTTGTGTAGCACAGAGCACCGCAGGGATGCTTGCACCCGTGAGGTTTTGGAGCAGCGGGTGATGGGCATTACTGGGGGCTGAGCATCGGCACACGGGGTGCACTTTGGGTGCTGCATCCCTGGGTCTCTCCTGAGCACCCGGGAGGGACTGTCTTCCCCTTCCATTAGCAGACAGATGAGGGGGTGCTTGGCCATAGGGCAGCCCCACAGGCAAGTGGGGACCCCTGAGCAACTCCGTGGGCAACGAGCAGCTGCTTGTGCTGCCCACAGGTGCCCGGGCTGCCCTCTCGGCGCAGGTGGGGCGGCTGGCAGGGGCGCTGGGCATCGCGCGGGGCCATCTCAGCAACGCCAGCCAGGCCACCGGCTGCTCCGGCCACGGCCCCCCCAAGACCTGCATCCTGCTGTCAGAGATCGGGGCCGTGCTACAGTCGGCGCAGCGGGAGATCCTGCACGCTGCGGACACCCTGGCTACCATGGTGCGGGCTCCCGCTGGCCCCGGGCTCCTGGGGGGGCTGCTGGCTGTCCTGGGGGGCAGTGGGATGTGCAGGACCGGTGGGGTGGGATGTGACCAGCACCACGGGTGAGTGGGAAAGCCCAGGGTCCGCGTGGGTATAGCCCTCCTTGCAGCTGAGTCAAGAGGAGCTATTTCCCTTGCTCGCTCCTGTTTGCAAACCCCCTCCAGCCCTTCGGGATGTTCTCACTGGTGCTGGGCTGGTGGGGTCTGGGGGTCCCTGCTCCCTGCCAGGGTCTCACTGCTGCTGTTTTCCCTTCAAGGACATTCCCCAGGAAATCCCTCAGCAGCTCACAAACTGGAGCCGCCGGGCGCTGGAGGCGCGGGAGCTGGCCGAGAGGTACACCTGCAAGTCTCGCACCATGGGCTGTATCAGCCAGGACAGGCGCTGTGCTGGGACCCTCCTTCCCTTCCCGGCTCTCTGCTCACAGCTGGCAGTGATGGATGGAGACGTGGGAGCCCTGAACCTGGGCTTTGTGGTCCCCACTGCAAAGGGTCCACGTGAGCCTGACCCTGTCTGATCTCGGCACGCACAGGCGGAGGAGGCTGCCTGCCCCGCTGGGGGTGTGGGATGGCCACTCCTTTCCCAGGAGCCAATCCTAATATCATCTCTTTGGGTGCCCTTGTCCCTGCAGCCACAAGGACGCCGCGGCGCAGGTGGAGGTGGTGGTCGGGAGAGTGCTGCATGTCTCCAACGCCAGCTCCGCGCTCCTGCGGAGCCTGCTGGAGGGGAATTCGATGCGGGAGGTGCAGCGTGAGCTGGAGGCCGGGTGAGGGGCTGGCAGAAATGGGGGGTTGGCAGCAAGGGGGCTGGCAGGGCACCGCAGCCCCTTGCCTCTGGCAAGTCCCTGTTATAGGACTCTGTCATGGTGGTTTGGCACCTGCCCAACAGGGACATGACTGAGTCCCATCAAACTCAGTGCACCACAGTGTTGCAAAGTGGAGAGCCAGGGTGCTCCGTGCTGGGGGTGTTTCATGCCCTTTCCCCCAGTATTTCCCCCTACGTCCATGTCTGGGGCCAGGTCCCAAGCCATCATCTCCAGCCTTCAAGGGACTGGAGGGCCCCAGGTGACTGTGGTGTCCTGTCCACGTAGGTACGAGGGAATCCAGCGGGCGCAGGAGGAGCTGGGCACTGGCGTGGCGGAGGTGGCAGTGGAGGCCAGGAGAGCTTTCGCAGCCGTGCAGCAGGCAAATGCAGACATGGCTGAGAAACTTCTGCAGGTGGCTGCACTGGGGCAGGTGAGCAGCATCCAAGCTAAGGCTCCTGCTTGCACCCCTACCCCTAGCTTTACCCGCTGGGCAGTGCTGCCTCCCGGGCTGGGAGATGCTCTCACGGAGCCTTTGGCATCCCTGACCCCGCAGCAGGCGCTGCCGGCACAGGCTGCAGCCCTGGCACAGGACCTGGCAGCGCTGGAGCAGGCAGCGGAGGCACAGGAGCCATCGGCTCAGCAGGCCCTCGAGGCGTCCCGCGCTCTGGCAGCCAGATTGCGCCAGGAGCTGCAGAGGACTCACGGCTTCGAGCAGGTAATTGCTGCTGGCTTGCGTGGGGTGTCCCTGCAAAATAAGTGACGGGGACCCCCTGTTCCAGCCAGGGCTGTGGGCATGCCAGGTACATCCCTCTCCTGCCTCCCACCCAGGGCACAGGGGGGCAGGTGAGTCCCAGCCCCTCTTCTCCAGCGACCGGAGGGACCATGCCTGCAGCCAGGGGGCTGGGAGCAGATGCTTTGGGAGACATCTGCCCTCCCGGGCTCCCGGATCTCCCAAGGAGCTCACCTGCCAAGCGGGAGCGGGCTGTGTCCCACATTTCCCAGCTGGGTGCAGCTTTTTGCCCCCTCCCCAGTCTCATTCCTGCTCTCCTCTCCCCAGCTGCGGGACCGGGCTGGCTCTGCCCACGGCACGGCCACCTCCGCCGTCTCACATGGAAAAGCTGTGCTTTCTGATGCGGAGTCCCTCCTGGCCAGCTTGGAAGGTAAAAGACACTGGCCAGAGCATCTCTGGCCACAGCTCCACTCCTCACCACGCTGTCTCTGGATGCCAGTTCAGTGACAGCCAGCTTGTCCCTGCAGGCATGAGGAAGGTGCTGGGGCATCGGAAGGGCCATGCTGCCCTGAGCAGGAGGATGATGCTTGTGCGGGACAGGACAATGGTGGAGGCCCAGAGGAAGATTAAACAGGCAGAGAAGACGCTGGGAAACTCCTTGTCCATCTCCACCACAGCCCGGAGGATGGCCGGGGAGGCTGAGCAAGTCTCTGGGGAGAGTGCCAAGGTCTGAGTGGAGGGATGTGGGGTGCGGGGAGCCCGTGCTGGGCTGCGGGGCATAGCCAGGCTGGCAGCCATCACAGGCAGAGCCCAGCCTGTTGCAGGCAGGGCTGCAGAGCTCCCAAATACAGCTTCTGCTGCCCCTCCAGCACAGCCCACCCTTGTTTGCGAGCAGACTGGAGGGGTGCACCCGACCAGGGCCCCAGCCTGGGAACCAGCCATGTCCCCAGGTGACTGTCTCCATCTCCATCTCTTTGCAGAGGGCACGGGCTGTGCTGCAGGAGAGCAAGCAGGCCCGCAAGCACACCAGCCAGCTTGCCACACGTGCCAATGAGACCCGGCAGGAGCTGTCCCGGCAGGAGCGTGTGGCTGAGAAGCTCAGGGGGGACCTGGAGGAAGCACACCAGGTGAGTCGGGTCCCCTCAGGCAGGTTGTGTACTCTAGAGCCTGGAATGGGCTTTGCCCACAGCCCAAAGCATAGGGAGCAACCACGCTTTTGGCTCCAGTGTACAGGGAATCCCTTGGGGCTGTTCCTGGGACCCCCTCCTCTCTCCTGTCCAGCCATGGGTCAATGATGTCCCTGATCTGGGTGTCTGTCTGTGTTGGAAGGTGGGGACAGAGGTGAGTGAGATGGCAAAAAGTCTCCAGGAAGCCCGGGGCTCGCTCATCTCGGACATCGAGACCCTGAACGACCTGCTGAGCAGCCTAGGTGAGACCCGGGCGGGAGTGGGGTGCAGACTCCTGGGGAAGGGCCGGGCTGCCGGGGAGCCTGGGGCTCTCCTGCTCGCTGGTGCTGGGTCTCCTACTCACTGGCTGTCCCAGCTGAGCTGGGTGCCCTTCGGCTGAGATGGCTCAGGGTCTTAGTAAAGCTTCTTGAGGGCTCATGTCTCAAGGAAAGCCCTCATGCAGAATGAACTGGGGCTTGCTGAATGTGCGTGCTCATGCCTGGTGTGGGGACACTGATCTTCCTTGGCATCTCCAGGAGGAGCAGGGCTGGGTCAAGGGTTCAGTCCCTTTGGAGCTGACGGAATTGCTGGGCTGGGTTCACTCCTTGTTGCTGGTTGGTTTTGCTCCAGCTCCTCCTGCTTTGATCATCTGGGTACATTTCTGAATACTCCAGGACTCCTGCGTCCAAGAATTTTTGCAAAGGGGTGGAAATCATCACCCATCTGTAAGAGAGAGATGTGCCCAGGCCCTCCCCGGAGCCACAGTCCTATTTGCTTATCTGTGATCACTGGGAAGCTGCAATGCCTCCATGCCCCGCTGCACCCACTCCCTCCAGTTTGCCTTGTGCTGAGGGTCTGAGCCCCTGGAGCATGTCAGAGCCTCTGCTGCCCTGCTCTCTGCCTCTGATCCATGTCCTCTGCCCTTGCCCAGGCAACCTGGAGCAGGCTGTGCAGGTGGAGGCGGTGCTGAGCGCCGGGCGGCTGCAGCTGGAGCGGCTGTGGCTGCGCCTGGCCACGCCGGGCACCCTGGCCAGCCAGCTCAGCCTGCTGCAGCAGGAGGCGGCGCGGCAGCAGGAGAAGATCCAGGCGTTCGAGAGCGACTTGGCCGAGATCCGGGCCGACAAGCAGAACCTGGAGGACATTTTGCGGAGCCTCCCCGAGGGCTGCTCGAAGTGGTAGTGACAGGTCCCTGGCCACTGCCCCATCACCTCCATGTCCCCCCGCACAGGGAGCAGCAGAGCGAAGGACACCCTGCGTTCACCAGCATCGATCCCTCCCGCTGCTCTTCACACTGCCCTCCATACGATATCACACCCCAGGTCCTCATCTGCACTAGTTCAGGCTCAGCGTCGCGAGCGCTCTGCAGCATGACTTCAGCCACCAGATCTGTCCTCGGGGCAGGGGGACAACCAGCTGCCAGGGACCACTGACATTTCTGTGCAGGAGACGGAGCCATCACAGGGGTGGTCTCTCACCATGCAGTGAATGAAGAACCATCACCACCGGCGAGGGACAACTTACCAAGTACGTAAAGTACCAAAGCTGTAACACCTGGCAGTCCCTCCTGCCCCAGGAGATGAGAGAGGCTGTTGCACACATGCTGGAAGCTGGTCCTGCTGCACAGCACCCTGCAGTGCAATGGTCACAGAAGTGCAGAGATGAATTGCGGTGAAGCCAGGCAGAGAGCTGCTCTCCGGAGGACATGCAGCTTGCCTGCTTCCCAGGGGAAGGGAGTTGGCGGCAGGGAGGGCTAAACTGGGGCCAAGCACAAGACCCTTAAACAGCTCCTGGCAGGCAGGTGAGGCATCCTCTGCCTGCTGCAGGGTGAGAGCAGCTCTGCTCTTGCTGTTCCCCTGCTCCAGGGCAGCGCAAGGTTGCCGCTGCCCACAGCTCTGGTCTTTGCGTCCTGTCCCAGCTCCGCTTGGCTCACTGGATGTCACCAGTCCTGGCTATAAACCAGCCCAATTGCCGGCAGTCCCAGGGGCTGGGTGGTATAGCAATGCACCGGGCAGGGAGGTGGGAGAGCTGACACTTGCAGCTGCATCACCCCACAGCCCCGCACCAGCACCCACACACCCTCCTCACTGAAGAGGCCTCGAGCTGGCCGGTGGCACCAGGCTGTGCAGCCAGCGCGGGCTGGATGGGGAGCAGCTGGACATGGCCAGCTCCTGCCAGTGTCACTCCCACTGCGTGGCAGAGGTCGGCGGCTGTATCGCCTTTAAAGGAAAGGCATGTGTGTTCACGCTGTGCTCCCATGCGGGCTGGTCTGTGGGGCCACGCAGGCAGCAGAGCCAGGTCCTTGTTCAGCCCACCCTGCGCTGGCTGTGCCGTGACTCCAGGTAGCAGTTGAAGTCACTCCCATAAGACCAGAAATGAGTCCTCAGGCTGGAGCCCACTTCGCTTTTTAACCTGTTTTACCCGTGTTCTTCTGCTCACAGTGCTGGAAATCAGGTTTGCTAAAGTCTTTTGTAATGCTATATATAAATCTGCTGCCATAGACATTGGATCCCCCCAGCGTCATCTCCCGTAGGTCCAGTGGTCTGGAACGGACACAGGATTTTCCTACCATGAACAAACCCATCTCCCTCCTAATTCTGCACAAAAGCTGCCCATGGAATGGGGTGCCTGAGCTGTGGTGCTGCAGGAGTGTAATGGCAGGGGCTCCCCTCTCGCTGCCCAAGGACAACTCTGCAAAAGCAAAACCATGTAGCAGTGAGGGCACAGCGTGATTCGGCTTGGCTGAGAGGCAGGGAGCCACAGCCACTTACCGTCTCCCTTGGAAGACAATTATATGTCTCCAATCAACACACAAATTTGCTGCTGTTACAGAAATGTCAAGCCTCTGCCTTGTGCCTGCTGCTGAAGATGTGGTTCATCCTCCCTCCTGCTCTCCCTGGAACTCTGTTTTTTTAGCTGGTGACACCTACCTAGAGCTGTATCCATTAAAAATTCTTAATATAATACATAGCTGCCCGTCCGCCTGAGTGCATGGCAGCAAGGAGGGACACACGCTGTACCTGTGCTTTCTGCTTTTTCAAAGAGCAGGGGTAGCTGCACCCGAGGTTGAAATGCGGCTGGCTCTGGGGTGGCGTGGGGCAACTGTCTGACAATTCCTACTAAAAACCACTGTAGTACAGGTCTTTAAAAGAAAGTGTCTAGCTGAGATTGCAGGGGGAGCAAGGGGGCTGAGTGCAACCGCTCACATTGGATCCTGGCCAGGACACGCATCAGCTTGCTCGTGTCTGTCCTGCCGTAGGTGCCTTTTCCTGCTGCTCGTGCTCCAGGTCTCAACCAGCACCAACCTGCAAGTGGTTGTGCTTTATCACAGAATCATTAAGGCTGGAAAAGACCTCTAAGATCATCTAGTCCAACCATCAACCCACCACCGTGCCTGCTAAACCATGTCCCAAAGTGCCACATCTACACGTTTTTTGAACACCTCCAGGGATGGTGACTCCACCACCTCTCTGGGCAGCCTGTTCCAATGCTTGACCACTCTTTCAAGTAATGAAATTTTTCCTAATATCCAATCCACGGAGCTGCTCCCAAACAGCACCTTGCAAACCTGCTACCAGAATCAGTGCTCAGGACCCGAGCGGGGAGCCCCGAGGCAGCGGTGCACCTGCCCCGGGGTGGCTCCAGAGCGGACCCCAAGGGTGCCCCGGGGCTGCGGGGGCCGCAGCCGCTGTGCCCGGCGGGCGCTAGAGGGAGACCGCCCCTTCCCGTCCCGCCGCGTCCCTCCCGTCGGGGGCTTGGAAGCTGACCGGGAGCGCTGCTGCTCCGCTGCTTCCCCACTTTGCTCGGGACCTTGCAGTTCTCCAGCAAGAGCCCGCCGAGCGGCTGCACCCCGCGGGTACCGGCTTGCCCCCATCCCGGAGGAACAGCCCGGAGCGGGGCGGGCGCCGTCAGCCGCCCGTTGCTCGGCGGCGGGGCGGGGAACGGGTTAACGGCGGGGGCGGAGGGCCCGCAC
>VYZW01004229.1:3283-26728 GCA_013401315.1 Balaeniceps rex
TTCCCCAATGGCATGAAGAGCGTCAGTGGCAGCTGGGAGATCTGACCATAGCACACAAATCTGTGAGAAGCCAAGCTTCACTGGTGCCACTTTTTCTGGACCTACTAATGTACAGTAAGACAGCAGTAGGGTGCTAAGCTCCAGAATTTCTTGTTCTATTGCGGAAGCAGAGAGGAGAATAGCTTGAGGGGTGACGTGGCAGCTGCAAAACAGGCAGAAAAAAGGCCCAGGAGCAGATCTGACACAACTACCTTGATCAATGTTTGCTTACAAACGAAGATTTATATTCCTTGTTTATATCAAGAACCTGAAGTGAAATACTGACCACTTTGAAGCTGGTGACAGATCTCCCATAACCAGGATTTCATCCTGGTTCTCTTCTGTAGACTCATCTGTGATTTGTGCTATGTTAATAGCAAGGGGAAGTTAAAATGCCCTGAATCAGGAAAAATATTTTACAGAGCTAGGTAATTTGAGAACCATCTTTCATCTGTTAAGGTTTGAGCTTCTCCCAGTAATAACAAGAACTTGATCAAGCATGAACACTCCCTAGCTATCTATAGATTTGTACTACACAACCTTAGAAATGTCATTGGCACATTTCGCAGTATAATCAATACATTCTTTTTAACCTTTGCGCAAGAAGGTTGGGATACAGACTAAGATTGATAAAAAGACTCTCCCACAGTGTGAAGGGTGCAAAATTAGAGAAAAAGCAGAACTGTGAGATTTTGTTAGTGTAATGCCCAAACTGAAACGTGCTGTGCTCATTCCCAGGTGCTGCGGGTTTGAGCGTGAGTTTAAGTGCAGCCCAAACTTCCAGAGCAAATAATCCAGATGCCCTCTCTCCTCTGGTCCCAAATTCCTTCCCCTTCTTGGAGACATCAGTGTCTTGCCACTCTCCTCTACTTCGTCTTGCTTTTTGTGCTCTCCATCAGCATCCTTAAGATCTGAAGACTTTTATTGTTTTTATGAGTTGTAATGTTTGGGAGAGGACTGCTGCTCCCGTCCCACCTCTAGAGCCCTCCAGCATAGTGGGAAACGTTACCTGTGGTGGAATATGTGGCACTAGAAGTTCTGAGGTAGCTACTCTGCTGAGGCGAGAGCGGGAAGCGCTGCAGAGTTTCTGGAGCTTTTACCTAGCAAATTTCCAAAGGTTTTCTAGCAGCTGACCAACAGGAAAAAATAACATTATAATCTCCACAACATGATATTTTTTATGAATCTGAGAACAGCTGAAGTGCTTAGCAAGTATTTTTCTTCTTCTCCTGTCTTATTAGAGGGCAGGGATTTCTTGACTGTTGACCCTGTCCCGCATCAAAAAAAAATCTGCTGTGCCAAAGGAAATGTGCAAGTGACTGTGATGGGACCTTGTAATGACATTACAGGGCTGTGTCTTGAATATTGGCATTGAATACTTACAGCACATACTGAGTGAGCCCAAAAAGGAGCCTGATCCTGTCCAGCTATAAAGACAGGGTCTCATCCCTGTTAACGCTTTTAAGTACTTCTCAGCTTATTTCTTATGTCATCATTTCACCACATCTTCGTCATCTTATTCTGCAGTTTCTCTCTCTGGAAATGTTTGCTGCTATATCATCTTTTTCTTTTTTTTTTGTTATTTTGTCTAGCTCGGGTTCCCATATCACATGTCCCAGGGGGAAATATAAAGATTTGAAAATAGAGACTAGCAAGGTAAAAACTGCACATTTTTTTGAATGAGGACTGAAACATATATATTGTTGCTTGGCCTTAAAATAACTCCTTTTCACAAGCAAACCAGCTTTGGCTACACTCAATATTTTATTGTCATAGGCTGTTTGATGCAATTAACAGTAGATCACGTTTGTAGAGGTATATGAATTGCAGTGATAAAACAACTATTTTGGTCATTTGTGTGTAAGTTAATCTCCATGATGCAGTTGACAATTGTTTTCAATGGAAACTTTCTGTAAAGCAAAGAGTCATTTGGAGGAACAAGGGTAGTACTGAAGTGAACGAACTGGAACCCTTGAAATCTTGCCTTTTGCTTGCTGACCAATGTC
Organism: Balaeniceps rex; assembly: GCA_013401315.1. Classification (NCBI taxonomy): domain Eukaryota; kingdom Metazoa; phylum Chordata; class Aves; order Pelecaniformes; family Balaenicipitidae; genus Balaeniceps; species Balaeniceps rex. Next base: position 5,329 of record VYZW01004229.1, read on the forward strand.
TGGCAGAAACAAGAGGCAACAAAAATTGAATCAAACCTTGTTCTCCTGTTTCTTTATGGTTTGTTATTGTACTCACTATTTTTAAACTGTACTGTACTGTTACTGTACTCTGTTAAAAATGAGTTGTAAACTGTTTCTTGCCATGTTGAAAGGAAATTGTATGGTTTGTGTTCTGTGCCTTTTCTATAAGCTAATTTTCTAGGTGGTCTATAGCCAATTGAAATGAGCTTTTAATTGCTTATTATTTGTTCTTTGCAGGTCCCATTATGTTACAGTTTGTAAATGAAAGAAGGATGAGAGGCAAGGGGAGCTCTCTGCAGATCAGAACCTCAGGAGAAAATATTTTAAATCATGAATGACTCAGTAGCAACTCGCTTACTAATGTGCCATGAAATACCAGAGAAATATTTGGCAACTGTGAGGGAAACAATAGAAGCTAGAAAATAATTTTTGGTTTGAGACATTGTTCACAAGAGCAAACTAAATGACTCACCAAGATTTCAAATTACACTTGGAGACACCAAAAAAATTAAGTGTTCTAAAAACCTGCAGGCCAGTGCCTACAGAAATGCACAAGTTAGCCAAGTAACTGGACTTGTACTTACATATGCATGCAATTTTCTTGTTTTAAGTGTTTAACAGAGATCTCTGTGTTTCTATATTGAAATGTTATTTACATGTTGATTTATAAATGATACAGATTGTGTATATTGTGACAGATGAGTATTTTGTTATAACTATGTTTAATGTTATTATATTATTAGGTAACCAAACTTCATGGAGTATGTGTGTGTATGTCCTTGTGCATGTATGCGTACAAATATATGTATCTGTGTATATGTATATGCATACATGTATATAGTGTTGATGGACAATTCATCATCTGTGTGCAATTTTATTTTTTAAAAAAGCAAAGTAATTGCTCATCTGTCAACTAGAAGAAAAAACCAAAATAGGGAATATCTTCAAGTGTTCCTGAAAATAAGTGTTTGAATGTCTCTATGTAAGTTTTAGGTAGTCAGAGTGCTCTGAGACAAAATATGTTCATAAAATTTGCTGTCACTATAAAACATTATAATTAGTCATGAGAAAGAAAGAAAGTAGAGGCAAAAGCCTTTGATACATGTTGAACGTAAACAAAGAAGGTTAGGAAATGTATTCTTAATCCAGGAAAGAAACAAATATATTCAACTACAAGTCCTGCATTTAAATGAGATGATATAAGGAGATCTCTTTCACTCACTCTTTCCTTTTATATATATATACACACCTTATATAAATGCATATATATGCCTAAATGTATGAATACATACATACATGTGTATGTAATCTAGCTTGTAATGTGAGACAGTTGAATACAGGAAGGATACAGTCATTTATGTTTTCATCCTAGCATCTTATAAAATTTGCTGTTTCTTTTTCCATTGCACAGTGTTTTGCACATCAGGTAAAATTTCAGAAGAAATTAATGGAAGAGCTGTTAGTGACTAAAATGGAATCAGTATTTCACCTCCGCATGACATGGTTTGCTTCCTTCCAGCTAGCATTAAATAGCAGCAACAAATAAAGACACATTGCAGTGGAACCAACCCCAATTGTTTCTTCAGTCTATGCACTTGACAAATACCCTAAAAGAAGATGTATAAGGATTCTCTTATACTAAATTTAGTATAGGAAATCTTTAATAACTAGAATTGACTATAATTTCCTCCTTTAGACTGTTCTGTTTCGATGTTTCATAAATCCTTGTATTGATTAGCTTTACATGGAATGTTGTACAGCCCTAAACACAAGAAATTAAACTGAGTGGCAGGTGAATTTTAGCACAGTCCTTCCAGCCAACACAGCAAACCAACAAAGCAAAAAATGAAACACACAAAGTATAAATCCAAATATATACAAAGGAATATTAATGCCAGTAAATTAGCCAGCTGTTAAAGTTCTGATTTTTCTTGCTGAGTTTCCAGAACCAAAAGCCTAATGGAGGAAAAAAACACTGTATACTTACTTGTGACACATATTAACACTCGATTATAAGAATTTAATGCATTTAATAAGATGTGCAAATAAAATCCAGTAGTAGAGAACAGGAAAGAATGAAAAGCAAACTAGGAAAGCTACATAACTGATATCTGAGACAGATAATTTCTGTGTGAATCTTCTTCATGGACATTTTTCTGGTTAGAAAGATTGGAATGGAACGGAACGGAACGGAATGGAATGGAATGGAATGGAATGGAATGGAATAGAATAATTTCAGTTGGAAAGGACCTACAACAATCCTCTAGTCCAACTGCAAGATCCATTATGTTTATTTCCTCCAGTTCAGGCCTTGAACTTGATTACTTGTGCTGAGTACTTTAAAGCTTTAAACTGCACAGTCAGAGCCCCATTTCCGCCCCGCCCCCCTCCTTTTTGGCCAGGTTCCATGAAGTTTACATTTTATATACTCTAAAAACATTTGTGCTTGATTTTAGGTGTATGAGTAGTGCCATACCTTTTTTAGCTGAAAATGTATGAAAATATTTTGCAGGAAACCAAATTATTTGAAAGAACAGTCCTTTCTTCTGCATCCTGAAAAGGACTGATGCTGACATGTCATGGGACGATCTTGAATGGTGCCATCATCAAGTGCTTTTAAATGTTTTTCAACCAAATACAGTTTTAAACTGAAATCATCAACACAATGAAAACAAACTACTGTACAGATTACTGTATTTGCAAAGACCTTTTTCAGAAGAAAGGTCTGTCTGATGCTTTTTGGCTCAACATGCCCAGAAGAAAAGGGGAAGGAAAGAGATCGGCGGGAGCACAGGTGAATGTGCATTTGCTCTTCGGAGAGCAGCCTGTTGACAATTTTCCCGCACAAACACTGGGCACTGCCTCTCTCCTCCTGCGCTGCTCCATGGTCTCCTGGAGCCACGGGCAGTCTTCTGGGCAGTGCTTGGGCTTCCCAGTTTTTTCCCTAAGGAGTGACAGAAAGCCTTCGCCCACCATGGGAGCACCCTCTTTGTGTTCAGGAATGTCATTAAAAGCATTATCAGTTGATGGCTCTGGAATTTACAGGGCAAAAACACTCTGGGCCTTGTTCTCCTTAGTTTGAAAGCTTCTGTTGGCTAGTTGGCAGTGAAAATGGTTATAGAGTAGGTATAGATTAAAGTTATGTACATTTAAAGAACATTTTACGGTGTTGCAACAAGATCAAATGGCCTTCTTGTCTTTTGTGATAGACCATTCTAGAAGCTCAATTTCTCAGTCAAAATTAGTGCTGTGTTAGCTGGGAAAAGGACAAAGTTTAGATAATTGTATCTAATTTTTTTACCAGTTCACAGGTACAAGGGATTCAACCTAAGCGATGAGAGAAATTACAGGAGCCTCCATCCCTCTTGCATTGTCTAATCCAGCAATTCATGTAGCCAAGGAACTGAACAGATTTTTCCTCAGTTTGATATTATATTATATTTTTTCAACAAACTAGAGTGTGCCACAACGTCCTGATGGTAACTGCCTACTGAAATGCTGTTCTGTTTCTGTCTTTGCTGTTTCAGAGTTTGAATGTGCAATGTGGTTAAAAACTGACTCAAAGTTTTGGCTTTGGGGAGATGAAATTCATTTTTGGCACAGAGCAGTTCTATACTGAATGAGGAAAGAAAGGACAAGAAAGTATTTCAAGCTTTAAAATTAATTTTTGTTGAAAATTTTGATCTTGGCAAAAAGAGAAAAAAGAGAAAATCAAAAAGATTTTGATCAAGAATAACAATGAATGTTGTTTTCACATTTTTATTGCTCTAAGTCTGGCTATCTGCAAAAGTGAAAATTAACAAAATGTGTTAATATTTCTGGAAAAAAAACCACATTCAAGATGTTTCTGATCAGAAGGAGTATTCAGAATAATGGATGTTCTCAACAGGCAAAAAGAAAAAAGAGATCCATGTCTCCAAAGAGCCATCAGCTGAGAAAAATAAAATTGTATCTTGAAAGTTTTTCAAAATTTCATATACTATGAAAAAGAATTACCTAACTACAGTTGCAACACAATAAAGTTATTTTGGAATTTTGCAGTCTATTTTGCAGTATACAAATGTTTTTAAAGCTAGGGTAAAAAAGGATTTGGTTTATATGAGGCAAATTTTTTATCCTTATGGACTTATTTTAGACACCAGACAAAATCTAAATAGTAATACAATTGAACTATTATAAAAAAGTTGACTTTATGTTGAGAATATAAATCGCATGTATAGATGATTTTTAATAGATAGTGAATGAAGCTATCTGCTGACTACATTGGTGCAGGTACACTAATTTTGCTTCTTGTGTGCTGGGAACCCTTGCAAGCAGCTCTACACAAACCTCCAGAACAGAGAAAAGGGTAGAGGAAAGGTCTGAAAACTTTATTAACATTGCAAAGTCAAGTAGACAAAGACAAGCTAACGTTTAGGACCTGTGTTAGGTTCCCCCCCAGAGGCATTAGCATTGCAATATATGTACACCTAGCAGTTCAAACTGCATCCAAATCAATTGTGGTGACAAAATAACATTAATGTTAAAGTAGGCAGAGCACCCAGTGCCGAGCTTGTGTGAGCCCTATGTTTCCATGTTGCCTTCAGGAAAAGAACAACATGTGGGCAGGCCTAAAGCCTGGGTGTATGAACTGAAGATTTGTGACCATTTTTTTGCCCCAAATTTGTTAAAATTTTGGTTTGGCAGAAAGACTTTAAACTGAACCAGCATTTTCATTGTGGTGCTGTGTTTATTTCCCAGTTCTAGGAAAGCTTAAACTGGATTTACTGTGTCATCAAACACTGACCACTCTATCCATATCTTCTGATCACCTCTCTATCCATATCTTCTGATACAATCTTCCATAAAAAGATACTACTATTTTTCTCTGGGATCCCTTCATCCTCCAGGGTGCAGTGTGGATCGTCATTGTGTAATGAGCACTTTGCAATTTAGCTATCGGGCACCACCTCATTGTTTTTCTTGGCTTTGTGCCTTATTTACCACTTGCTTCAAAACCTCTGCTCTGAAAACAAAACTACTAATTTCCTTGTGGCTTTTTATTTTACAATCTGAATGCTTCTCAGACATACATTAAATTTGTTTTCATTATATCCTTGGCATGTGAGGGGTATGATTATTATTCACATTGTCTAGTGGAGAACTGGGGTACAGGGAGATGAAGGTCCAGTTTTTCCATTAACTCTGTATTCCCAGCTAGCAGTGTTTAGGATCTATGTTTGGCTTTTTTTTCCCCCCAGAGATGTTAGCGTTGCGCTGTACATTGCTTTATGCAGTCAAAGTACAGCTCCCGTTATTGATTTTGGTTGCAGGTGCTACTGCTCCAAAACTCTGTAAATCAAAACCAAGGTCTAAACTGAGGTATCAGAAAGCATAAAATAAAGGTGGTATTCCCTGGCTTCACAAACCTCCTTCACCTTCCTCTGAGAGCATTACTTTTCAGAGCAGTTTGGGTCTCCCTGAAAAGATCACCTGTCCAACGTTTAGCTTAAGTGACTTGACCTTCACCTTGGAGGAATCCTGTGGCAGAGGCTTGGATAGAATTAGGTCTCCTGGTCAGCATTTTTTGCCAGAATTCATGCCTCACCCTTTCTTTTCCTGCTGTCTTTACTTCAGCCTACACATCTTTGCACCAACCAAAACAGGATGTCTAAGGAGAGCAACCACCTTCATTACTTAACTCTGATTCATCCCTGCTGCAGGTGCATCCTATGCCTCCAACGATACAGGGGAAAAAATAACAAGCAATCAGATAATTAAAGGCTGTATCATAATGCATGTACAAGGGGGTGTGCATGCGAGCATTAAGGTTATCCAGGCAGCACAGATTCTGGCATTTCTTACCTTTTGAGTGATTCAGTTTGTAACCTTGATAATTAGAGCTGATCAGCACATTTTTGGAAAATGCTGTTCTGCTGAAAGTGAAAACAGTCTGCATGGACGTGAGGATTTTAACCAATAGATTGTTGCTAAACAGACTGCCTGGCCCTGCTAATTCACTCATCTGGGTACAAGGTAGGCTTGGGACTCTTGCACAGGTCTCAGAGGTCCTGGCTCCAAGATTGGCTCCTCAGGCATGTAACAGCACCCCCAAATTTATGAGATATAACTAGGAAGGAGGAAGAAGGTACAGTTTTACCCTGTTCTGGAAAGCTTGCATGTACTTGCTTAATTTCCCAAGCTATCCTGCTGCTTCTTTGTTTTGTTGCTTAGGAGTAAACTGAATCCTGCTCCCCTTTCAGCCTACAGCAAAAGGTCCCATTGTTTGGTATCGCACTGATCTTACAAGGGCTGGAAAGTGACCCACCACTCAGCCCTTTGCTTTGTGAGCTGAAGGACTGCCACTGCCTGTGGCCTGGGTCACTAGGGCGCTGGTCCTGGAAGGGGACAAGTCGCAGTGGCAGCAAGTTTCACAAATTTCACAGCTATATACTTACCAAGAGTAGAGGAGCAATGACATTCAGAAAACCTCATTCACATTTCAGCCTTAGAAGAGGATAGGCTCTTGTGGGCTCAGCCTCTCCTCGACCTCAAGGGCTTTTCCTGTTCCCCTCTCACCATGTCTTTCTTCTCATCTTTTTTTCTAGACCCATAATCCCAGTTTAACTAGTCCTAGTTGCCACTCTCTGTGTCTCATTCCTGTCCTAATCTCCTGCCCTCACAAGTCTTCACCTCATCCCTCCTGGCTTTTCTCAATCTCCTCTTTCTTTCTTCTTGTGCCTTTGTAGAGTAGGAAGACACCTCTCTCTCCTTCAACTGCAATTCCAACATCAATTTCTTTCTCTCTTTGCTGTCCCTGTCTTCTGCCACCAACAAAATGGTTTGAAATCCCCTGTGCGGTCTGCACTCTTACTAAGGAGGAAGCTTGGGAGAGAAGCTCCCAGCCTGGCCTCTGGTCCCTCCATGGAAACCCCCCAAGAAAGCTGCTTCCACACCCGATCAGGGGCCTAGCTACTAATCCTAGTGACTCTCTGTTTCACGTGTGATTTCTTTTTTTTGTAAAAAAGATTGATGCCTTAGCAAATTTGGGTTCGTACTCATAGGCACTGGAAAAGACACATACTTTTTTACAAAGACTACTGTCCTTGTCTTTAACAGAAATACAGTTCCAAAGAAGAATTGTCTATGTTTAGCATATGATTAAACTTAGCGTGAATAATTAAAGAAATCCATGCAAATGAGTAATGAGAGAGCAACCTACAGCTCAGATGAAATACTCTGATGTGCAAAAAATAGAGTCAGGTGGGAGTGTGAGAAAACCCTGTGTTGACTACAAGTAGGAAGCAGAGCAAGCTGCTATTATCTGTGGCAGTCAGTTATTCCAAATGAAAACTGAGAAAACTTATCCTTGCTGAAAACAACTGTTCCTAGCACCACCACACATAAATCCTGACATCCTCTCTTTCTCAGAAGCTTTTAAAAAATGTTTTCCGCCAAACTTCCCATAGTAGTAGAGCTATTACCAACGCCAGGCTACTTATAGCTGTAAAAGATTAATGAGGGATTTTTTATGGCAGGCCTTGTGACTCTGAAAAATCCACCCAACTCTTCTGTACTTCATTATTGAGGGATATGTATTCACTTCACACCAGCCCAAGCACTAATCATAAATAAATTGCAACTAGCACTGCGAGGAAGTACACAAAGTTACATTTCAAAATGTTATACATAATAATATCAAAGGTATGATACAATGAGACAATAAGTGTGCACAGATTTATTAAACTTAACACCCAATTAATGTATAATCATTTACTTACATTCAGAGTTTTTTTGATATGGCATATTAAGTTACTTTGTTACTCTCATTCTCCTTTTAAAGGCTTCATAACCGTCCGGATTTTTCACATCTGATGTAAGGTTCATCTCCACTACTAATAAAATAACTAAGTTTTTTTGATTTATTGTTTTAAATAGTTTCATGTCATGGATGTCTTCTCGATGAAATGCTTTTATAATGTCTTTTCTGCCTTGCTACTTCCACTGTAAATTACAAACCATACGGTTTCTTCACCTCTCCCCCTAATGCTTTGAAATAACTGGGTTTAGTGTAAAGCTTTTCCTTCTGGATCTGGGTGTTTTCTCCATCTCACACTTTCCTTTCCCATCTTCCTAGCTGCCAGTATTTCTAAGCTTCTATATACGTGATAGTTTTATACAACTAAGCTAAACAGCAGCGGTGGCCTTCTACCTTCTTATGTTCATCCCTGTCATCGTGTACACCATTCACAGCTTCAAAGGTTTCCCCAGGGGTCCTAGCACAGTAGAAAATCCTGATTATAAGTGACATTTGAGTGGATTTTTAGAATTAGTGTATTAACAATTATACCCAACCTTAGGCTCTTTATTAACAGTATCAAGACTGGAGTCTAGTGCAGAATTCAATGCAGCTGTGTCATCTTTTCACGAAAGCAATTTCCAGTGTATGCATTGATCTTAGCAGTGATCTAAGGATGGGCAAAGAGGTTGGCACAATCTTTTTGCTAAATAAAATGGGGATCTTTGGCTTTTTCTGAAGGGTGAAACATGGTTGGAGTCAGTGAGGCTTGCATCATTTGAGGTAAACACCTTATTTGCCCTAGGCAGCCTGGGAAATACTAGATAGATTTTATCTATAAGGAGTCCTCTGCAATAAGTCTTTGAAAATCACCTAGAAATCAACTTGCACTCCTAAAACCACTTACAAAATAATTTCTGTATATGCATATATGATATGAAGCAGTAGAATGTAATAGTTATAGGACAGACAGCAGTTGTAGATGTTTGCTGCTTCATCAGTATAGATGTAACTCCATAGAAAATATCATTACCAGTGTTTTAGCAATCCATTAAGACACTTTCATCTGCTGTGAAGTCTACCAGGCCATGTGAGTATCTATGAACCTCAATATTTTGGTGACAGAAGATTCTTGTTTGCTTGTTTGTATACCTGTATGCCAATTAGTTACAATCAAGTGAGTCTTTTCAAGAACTTGGATTAGAAGCTCTAACTGTGGTGTAAAGGTATGATGGACTCTGCTACCTGCCTCTGTCAGTGTTTTATTAGTGCTCCTGCTGTTGTATCTAACAGAGAACAAATTCAAGAGTAATGTGCCTATTGAAAACACCTATGACTACAAATGACAATTGGGGTGATTTCAGATATTGATTAAACTGTAAAAAAATTAATAACTAGTTTAACATTTTCTTCCTACATAAGAAACACATTTGTTTTTAAGGGCCTGCAGAAGAAAAAATTAGATAAGTCAAGTATCAGGACAAGGTGATTACTTAACATCTGTGACCAAGGAAAAGGCTCAAGGAGAAAAATCATCCAACATCTGCACTGTCGGTAAAATACTTGTAAAAAACACAAGTGAAGTGTGATTAATCACCATGGATGTATGATTGAGTCAATTGACTGTTACTTTTTCATGATGATTAATCAGCTACAAAAATTATAATTGTCCCACTTGTAGTGGCTGCATGCTGTGCCTGATGACATCATTTGGGCTACAGATACTCAGTGAGTGGTTTTCAAAAGAATATGCAGATGAACCAGGAAGGGTGGTTGAGGTTAAAACTACATTTTGAAGATCATCTCTGGCTTTAGTAACCCAGACTTGAAATTGTTTTATCAGCTCACTAAATGGACAAATGCTCTGTTATCTGATGAATATCATCATCAGATTAAGCTAAAATCAGAGGCATGAATTTTGTCATTTAGAATTATTAAATAATATTTACATTAGGGAAGCATTTAGAGGCAGAGAACAAAACCAAATTATTTTCATGGCATTAGATAAATGAATGGTACACCCTCATCATACTGTGTGTAGTGCATCTCAGAAAACAGCGAGCTTCCAAAATGGCAATGAAATGTTTACGTGAATTAATGTAGGTTAAGAAAAAAAGAAAAAAGGACTGAAATTGCTTGCTTTAGGGCGGGGGTGAATAGCAGAAAATGGTAAGAGTATTGAAGATAAAAAATGTATAGTGGGAAAAAAGGAAGCTATCTAGTTACTCTTTCTAAGAATCAAAAGCATGGGGTCAACAAAAAAGAAGGAAAATTCAAATGCAACCAAAAGAGACTTAAAAAATGCCCAAACTAACCACATTGAATTAATTAATTGCAACTTCGTTTCTGTGACTATGTTTAAACTGTGTGACCCAAGAGCCCATGTCAGGTTGGGAATTATACATTCTTCATCTCCCCCCATCTCTAGCCAGGACTTGGTTCCCGGGAGAAAGAAACTTGGCTGCATTGCCCAAAAGCAAACTGCAGCCTGTCTGTGTCAGCCCTCAACCTGGATAATGATCAGGGAAGCGGGACTGTGCTGTGCAATCTAGACATAGCCTTGAGATCAAGAATGTAATACAAATATTATAAGGATAGTGACAGCTCCTATAATTATAACAAAACCCCGTACTTTTTAAAGCATGTATGCAGTCATGCTTTAGGGCATAAACCAGCTACTTACTAAGGGTTTAAGAAGCATCTCCCTTTACAGGCAGGTGTTTCTACAGTTTTTTCTGACAAGGTTTCTCGCACCTTCCTCTAAAGCAGTCGGGATTTGGCATCTGTCAGAGACAGGGGACCATGCTAGATGGATTACTGATCTAATCCAGTGTGGCAGCTCCTATGTTCCTACGAAGAGTGTGCAAGCTTCATAGCAGATATTGGTTTTGCATGTAAGCCTGAAAACGTCATCAGAGTGTTGAGTGGGTAAAGTGCAGCATTTTATAAACATACAACCCTTAAGGGTCCTAGGGAAAAATTGTTACTTTGGGATCTTGGATAATCTGAAAGAGATGATGTACTAAGATCTGACACAATAACCCAAATAATGAATTATTCCAGGCAATTTTGCCCCATCAACCTAAATTCAAATATACTAATGGACTGTGCAAAGGACTGTGCAGTGCAAAAACCTCAACCCCTGTTCACTCACTGTTATTTTAAATGTCTTTGTGCCTACAAAGAAATAGTTGCTTGCAGAGTGCAAGATCCTGCTTTAAACCTAAAGTTCAAAGTCTTATTTAGGAAGAGAGATTTTTTAATGGAAAAATTCTTTAAAATCCTTGGAGAAAACATCCTTGGAGGAATACCACCTTTTACACTCATTTAAAATACATTTCAGACTTCTTTCCAGTCTGTTCTGAGCAGGCAATACCTTTCTGAGCTGTACATAAAACCTCACTAATGATCTGTAATGAAGTGCTTCTTTTTGCACATCCAGCACTTTTGCTCTAAAGTTCAAGAAAATAGCACAATTTTGCCAGCACTGTTCCCCTTTTAGCACACCGGTTTTGCTTTTGAACTATAGCACTAACAGCAAAACCACAAAGTGTAATCCTGTATCTCCTCCTTAGGTTGTCAGTATGTGCAGTCTTACAACCATGGATCCTAAAGTTTGGTTCTGTTTTATTCCCCAAATAAAACCTTTATTAAAGCACATTTTCTAACAGTCACAGAAGAAGGAGGTTTTATTTACAGGGTTATATTTACAGGAGACAGTCTTGGTAACTTCTTGTATTTAGATAAGAAAGGGAAACATGGGAGCTCTAGTCTCCTGAGTTTTTCCTAGGTACCTACTAATTGTTAATTATTAGAGACTAACTAAGTCACTGAAGTGAGTCGTTTGGCTGGTGTCTCAAATGCTGTCATTTACTACTACACAAATCAGCCTAGTGATAGAGTGTCTTTAAATTAGGTTACAACCATGCAGTTATTGGACAGGGAGTAATTGATAAAACCATTAGTAACACTTGTAGAGATAACAGCTAGCAAAATCATGCAACCATAATTATTCCTAATGGATACATGCTATAAATTGTGGCAAGAAAAAAATCTTGCATTATCTTTCAATCAAATTTGACAGTCCTGGTAGATTACTGTAGACTAAATGCTCATGTATGAAAAAAAAATGACCTATCAGAATATCTTTGCTTTTTTTCCCCTCCTCCTTTCCCATCAAATTATGTGGGTTTTTTTTTTTGTAATTTCTTTCTGCAGTGGTTTTCAGGCTAAAGAAAATGTAGTCCTTCTTACTAGTTGCCTTTACCACAGTGTTTTATATTTTCAGTCAGACATAAGACACATCAAGACTTTTTGTAATGTGACAACATGAAAAGAATTACCAGTTTGAATAAATGATTCCAGGTTGCATTACATTTTTCCAACACCAAAATGTATTCTTTAATAATACATAAAGTTTTATCTGTATTCTGGTGTTAACATTTGTTTCACTGAACAAAGGCTCCTATACTCAGTGTCCTTCCCCACCCCCTTCCGACTTTTCTCCCATCAAAAAATCACTGGTTGTTTCAGTGAATTTTTCCCCCTTCCTCTGCGAGTGACAAAGACCAGAAACTGCCTTTATTGACTAAAAGATCAGACTTATAGACCACATGTATAGCTTGATTATATCTTTTCCCCCTTCCCCATATTGAAGTTGACACTTCTCAATCGCATGCATGAAAGTTTTAAGAGGAAATGGGTGAATCAGCAAAAAAAGGAAAAGCTAATTACGTATGGAAAATGATCATATAATAATAACAACTTCTCAGAAGAGAGGTGCATAAATTACCAGAGTTCTGTAGTACTTTTAAAAATACTTTGCTCCTGTGGCTACTATTGTGAACTTCAAAAGTCACAAATAATTTGTACAATAATTCTTTTGTCCCCCACATACTTTAATTTGCGCATTTGTGTGTATATTATCACTCCTTTAAGGGGGAAAGCAACTCAGGAGCATAGCTTAGTTTAAGAGTGTTCGGAGACTTCAGCTCCCAGGTCCCTGCTTCAGTATCACCTATCTGATGCTTTACCTTTGAGGCTGATGGAAAAAAGTCCACGTAAGACAAAAACTACCACAATTAGCATACACTGACGCTCTTTTGGCTTCCAAGGGAGAGGGGCTGCCAGTGCTGAACGCCCTCTGTGCCCAGGAGAGGTGATCATCTGAGAAGAAGGTTTGAGTTACAGACCTGGCCAGTGATGATGGTCACACTGTTGTTTCTCTGCAAGTTAGCAGAGGAATCCATGCTCATGGTGTGTTATTCAGCACCATGTTGCAGGTGGGATTCCATAAATATATGAAGGATTTTGTTTCCCACCTTGCAGTATGTCTAAAAGCCAAAAACCAGAAAGCTCTGAAAAAACATTTAGGCAATGTTTTTCCAGGCTGGCCATACTATGTGACTTTCCCCAACTTGTAAAAACATGTACCGTGCATCCTGCACCGAACCCATCCACTTCCACCTTGTTGCACCTCCTCAGTCCTTGGGGGTAGTTTCTCTCCTCCGTTATGTTCCCACACTCCAGGGCACAAAAGTGCAACACTCGCAGAGCATTGCACATCACAAAAGGTACATTTGCCATCTGCTACTTTGTAGAAATGGAAGAACTTCTGCGGTTAACCTTCCACATTCCTTACTGTGAAAAAAACAACTCTGGTCCATTTTTTTTTTCCCCTGGAAAAGCACAGACATAAAATGCAGTTAAGCCTAAAACCCACATCTTACTGCAATGCAAGGAATTGTGGGCACCAGGGGTTTTTTATTTTCCTTCCCTTTTACTCTGACACATGGGTCGCAGTGTACCTATCATTTCTGCATTACCCAGACTTAGATTAGCTTAGCAGTATTTCTTGGCAGCTCCTGAAGTCACACTAAAATGAGTCATCAACATCTTAACAGCATGCCAAAATGATTCCGCTACTTCTACAAACAAGCACCCCAACTTCTTATTGATTTGCTGCATGCAGATTTAATGAAGATAAGTCAGCATTTACTCAGCAATGATAGCAAGAAGGAGCAAAACATTTGGCCATTTTAGAAACCTCAGGTGTTGCCTCTGCGTGGGAGCAGGGCAAAATTATTTTCCCAATCCTGAGAGAGGATTTAGTAATTGTCTTACTCTGCTGCAGGTAGGGCAGAAGCAAGGGTTCTGGCTTTGCTTTCCAGTGTGGGTGCTGCTCTGCTACAGTCAGATGGTGACATGCTGTAGTCTTGCAAAACCTATTGTGTCCAACTCACTGACTTGACAATCTAAATGGATTAGTTTTATGACTGAAGCAAGGACATCCCCTTATGTATTATATGCATCAAATTTCGAGCAGGTAAATGCTATCCTCATCTTCAATAGCCACATCCACTTGATTTTTCTTTCTGAATGATTTGTTGAATGTGCATACAGACCCATACATAAAATGCTGCTTATTACAATACAAAATTGGAATCCAGCCTAGACTTATGTGCATTTTTATGATACCACCCCAAACTATAAAAATTCCACTCAGAAATGAGGTTAAACATACAAAAATGTTTCAGTAAAAATCACAACTGAGCTTTTAATACTGTTTTTAATGGATTGTTAAATGCTTATAAACCAGCTTTGAGTATTACAAATTAACTCAGTGAAAATTAGTTCAGGTGAAACCCTTTGATTTTCTCATTGTCCTCTAAATTAAAAATTAACCACCCTGGCACATACACTATACTAGAGCTGTACGAGCTTTTAATACATCCAGACTCATACAAGCCTCATACTTCCCTCGAGAAAGTTGAGTTTCTAAAGATTTAATTCAAGTTCCAAGGTCAAACTGAATAGATCTGAATTTCTTCTTAAAATGGGAGTTTCATTCCAATGAGGACTCGACTTCAATTTACTGCTTCTTCCTAAGTTGTGACAATATGGCACATAACATCACATGCAGATAGCAAATCAAATGCACTAACAGCACAATGCCAAAAAGGGTGCCCAAGAGCACACTGTGAAGGCTAGTTGTGAGATGGGATTCCTTTTTTTTAAAATCCAGTTTTAAAAGACTTTTCCAAATCACATGGTTGCAACTTTTAAACAAATCCAATACATTTCTTGTGTCTTGCAGAGTGTCAGAAGAGAAATGTGAAACAAAACCTCTCACCCATTTTGCAGGCAACGGAATTATGTGACAACAATATTTTCCTTTTTGAACACTTTATCTCTTTTTTTAAATTAATTTTCATATAAATATGGCTGTCTCCATATTTAGTTGAAATGATGAAGAAAATAATCACACATTTTAAGGGACAGATTCTGGCCTCCATTCAGTCTGCTTTAACTCCAGATTGAGAAACAGAGTATTTTACTTTTATGTAGAGAAATTGTGGTGATGGAGCTGTGTGACTGGCTCTGTGCTGTGCCTTCCCCAGCTTATGTAGTGGGCAGGATGCTGTGAAAGGAAGGCTGCCAGACTCATTTACCAACCAACCGAAGTCCGCGAGAAACAAGTTACTGATATTCAGGATTCCTCTACATTGGGAAGTGGGTTGGAGGTTGTCGTGGTTTAGCCCCAGTCGGCAACTAAGCACCATGCAGCCGCTCGCTCACCCTCCCCCTCCCCGGTGGGATGGGGAAGAGAATCGGAAGGACAAGAGTAAGAAAACCTGCAGGTTGAGATAAGAACAGTTTAATAATTGAAATAAAATAATAATAATAATAGTAATAGTAATAATAATAATAATAATAATAATTGTAATGAAAAGGAGAACGAGAGAGACAAACAAAACCCAGGGAAAAGAAAACAAGTGATGCAACCGCTCACCACCCGCCAACCGACACCCAGCCAGTCCCCAAGCAGCGATCGCTGCCCCCTGGCTAACTCCCCTCGGTTTATATACTGAGCATGACATCATATGGTATGGAATAGCCCTTTGGTCAATTTGGATCAACTACCTTGGGCTGTGCCCCCTCCCAACTTCTTGTGCACCTGGCAGAGCATGGGAAGCTGAAAAAGAAAGTCCTTGACTAGCCTAAGCACTACTTAGCAACAACTAAAACATCAGTGTGTTATCAGCATTCTTCTCATACTAAATCCAAACCATAGCACTATGCCAGCTACTAGGAAGAAAAGTAACTCTAACCCAGCTGAAACCAGGACAGAGGTTCACCGTGGCTGCGTGAAGGTCCCTGAGCCTTTTTGCCCCGTCTCAGACCCTGTTCCACCCACGCCATGACTGCACCTGAAGATAAGGCATATGTGCCTACATCGTGCAGCACAGCGCTCTGCAACAGGTCTAGGTCTCAGCAAGCTGGCATGTCTATGAAGCACATCAAAACTCTGCAAAGAAACCAGCTGAGCTCCAGGAAACAGTCAAAGTCGTTAGCAAGGCATTCCATGTGCGCTAATGAACTGCGTGTCTCAGCTGATGAGGCTTCCATGCTGCCAGCTCCAGAGCCAGCTCAGGTATCTTTCCAAGGTGCTGTGTTTCATAATGACTCCTATTGGAGAAATTCATTGGGCTTTTTGTAGCACACCAGAGAATTAAGTAAGGATAATTATCCTGTTTGACAGATGAGAAAATGAGGAGTCAGCTGTAACTAAATCAGCTTCTCTCTTCATTGAAGTCAGCGGTAAAGCTTCCATGAGTTGCTATGCCCCATCTCATCACAATCAGTTGCCAAAGTCATGCAGAAGGTCTGGGACCAACCTGATGCAAAATTCCCATCTCCCAGCTCTCTGTCTTCCTTCCTCATCTTTCTATCTCAGAAATTCCTTTCCATTAACTATTCCTTAGGTAAAAGACCCTGCCAAAAAGTGCTTCCCTGAGAGCTGTAGGGCACCAACACCCTGGATGTTTGCTTGCTTCAATGTAGTAGGAAGCCATAAGCAAGCATTGTTTCATGTTCTAGTCCTTTCACAGTCTCCAAGGACATGTACACACTTCAGATAAGATTTTTCTTTTTCGGTAGGGCTGCCAGGAAAAAAAAGATACAAGCATGAGGCACATGTTCACGGTTACAGCACACCAAAGAAAGAAGACTTCACTTGAGTTACCTGCTATTTGATATTTTCTCCACAGCCAAGTCGCTGTCCTTGGATAATTTCCATGCTCTTTCTGAATCTTTCCTACACTATGGAAATTAAGCAGTCCTCTGCTGGTTGGATATTGAAATGGAAATAGCACTCTGTAATAAGCCCTCTAATTTATTACAGTATTTTTACAAATTATGTTCTGCATAAACTATTTGCTATAAAATCTGAAAATATGCCTGTAGCAGCACTTTACTGGGGGACTTGCATCTGAATTGGAAATAGCATGGGAAGAATGTGTAGGTGTGTAACTACAAGTCTAAGAACCACAAATTAAAAATTGGTAGGTTTCTATAAAAATAAAGCACATTAAGAAAGGCAATTCCAAATACAGAGGATAAATAGTAATGAATAACATTAAAGTTAAATTTAAAAAAATTTACTCCATCCACTAAATGGGTATTTACATGATTACAAGAACTAATAATATTAAAATAAAATTGCCAAGCTTTGGTCTCAGAAATATAAAC
Source organism: Balaeniceps rex (assembly GCA_013401315.1). NCBI lineage: Eukaryota > Metazoa > Chordata > Aves > Pelecaniformes > Balaenicipitidae > Balaeniceps > Balaeniceps rex. Next base: position 22,658 of record VYZW01004229.1, read on the forward strand.
CACATTTAAAGGCGAATAGAATATAACTAATACAGCTGACTGACAAGAACTTTAAAAAGTGATTCCAAAGACATGCTATCTAGGACAGGTAGCCAGGGCAGCAGAATATATATGTTTAAGAAAGTTAGACACAACATTCAAGCTGCACAATGTTACCTTTGATATATATTATAGATGTGATATTGCTGTTCTTGAAAAGGTGGCAAGGTTGAACGTATAAGTTCTGAGGACAAGCTGAACATCTAAATCTATGAAGTCTAGAAAGAAAAATCACTTAAGAGGTGATTTAATTGAAGTATTTAAAATTTTAAATGGAACAGATAATGTCAACATGAGCTGCTATTTTCAGACCAGCACAAGAAGGTAGGACAAGAGGAACATAAATGGAAATTAAAGGAGAACAAATTCAGAACAGATGTAAGTACTCATCCATGATAAGAATAATAAACACGCAAAAAATTGGCATGGCTAGTGAGGATTTGAAGCAAAAGGGCTGGTGTCGTTCTGATGGGATGTGCAGTGGCTGTTCTGTGGTCAAGTAGTAGAGGCATATGCTGGTGAATAAAACCATGATGCTTCTTTTATTAACTTTCCATCTTATTAAAATTAAATCCAACTAAAAATAGTCCTAGAGTTCAAAAGTCTTTCATTGCTCTTATTTATGTTAAGTTAATTTTTAGGGTTCATTCCTGTGAGGTCCCAAGCTCACCGTGAAAGCTACAAGCAGCCTTCATGCAGAGAGTGGCATGGAAGATATTCTTCTTTTCATTCAGTTCTTCAAATTCTACACTGAATATTTGTTATGCCTTTCCTGGGAAGGACTTTATAACATGTAGGACCAAATCAAACAAAATTATATGTAGAACTGTACAATAAGTAGCATGTGATTCTTTAGGACAGAGATTTTTTTTCTCTTGAGTGACTATAAAAGTGAATACATACCCTACACATTTTTTTAAAAGGAGATATTACAGACTTCTCTGATTGATAAGAAAAGTTAAGATTTCAGGGGAATTTTGTATATGTGTATATTCATTGCTGGAAGTAGTCTTAATCAGAATAAAATATGTCCAATCACATAACACATGTTAATAAATGTCATAATAACCAAGGAATGTATGCATGTATAGTCCTTGCCATGAGATTGTATATGAAAATATAAAATACATGGTGATACACTCTATTTATTTGCGTGCTACTGTTTACCCAAAAGACTGTCAGCAAGCAAGGAGAGTTTTAAAATTCATGTTATTAAAATAATATATTAAAATATTAGTAAGAGTCTGGGATTTCCACTGAGGTGAGCATTGAAAGACAGAAGAGTGACAAACTATAACTTTTAGACTGAAAAAGCAAAGCAACTCAGTACATTTGAGGCCAGCTGGAGGAATCAGTTCTTCAGAGTCCAAACAAGATAAATATAAACAGCTGGATAAAGAATAGTGCATAAAGATCAGCTGGATTAGAGGTAATATTGCTTTAATTTTGAAAAGGCATGGTCATAAAGTGAACCCCCCCCCGCCCACTCCCTTTTAGAAGGAAATTAGAGTTGTCAGGGTAGAAAAAGCAGAAAAAATTGAAGAGTTAAGAATCTGAAGAACTGCCCAAACAGATGTTAGTAGTTATGAACTATGGCATCTATTGGTAAAGGTGATTCCCCCCCACCTGCCCAGTTATTTTAGTTTAATAAGTTTGGTGTGTTTCTATCAATACACTGGAATGTGAACAATTAATTATTGGAGTGATCACTGTCTTCCTTCTTGTACAGAGGTAAGGCAAGTGTTTTTTCTGGAAGCTATACATAAAGCTCACTTTGTGGGGGACTCAGGCAACTCCCTCAGCAGCTGGAATTGCCAGAAACAGGTTGTAAGAAGTGTAAGCTGCTATGACAAATATCCATCTGTCAAAATTCCCAAATAAGTAGCTCCAGTATAATGATTTTAGAGGTGATAATACTGATCCATCTTTTAGGACAGATGACTTCAAAGAACTCCTGTAAAAAAAGAAATCCCACAGTAACTAAACAGGCATTATATATCAAGGGCAGTCGTTATTAATTTTAAATTTGTTTAGGTATGGTAATGTATATTTAGGGCACCAAAACAGCCTTAAGTGTGCCTTTTGATAATGCTATACAATAATTAGGAAGTTAAGCTTAATGGAAGCAATTTCATGCTTGTAAATTCAGATTAAAGTATTTTCTGTGTCCCTCTCTGTCCCCCCAAACCTGGAGAGTCTCCTATGAGATGTCACTGCATGGCAGTGCTAAAGCTGTTTTATTTGCTTCCTTCATGTACACATCTCGACAACTGGAGATCAATTGTTTAATTCTGCTTATTCATTTCATGCATTTATAATATTTGCACTGAAAACTGGAGTGACGTGAAATGAAATGTCATCTAACCTGCATGCGTGCACATACTCAACTTTATCTCCCTTTTGTAATTGGAGATTGTTCCAGACCCCTTTGCCCAAAATTACCAAAGACTTAAGGAAGGAGGCCAGTCATCTACAGTATCTGCAGGCAAAACAGGAAGGGTTGAGAGCAGGAGGAACCCTTACAATCCCTACTGTGATGCAGCTGTAGTGGTCCAATTCATTCCCTCCCACCCTAGAATGAGCGACATTATTTATTTATTTCACAGCCAGTAGTGGAGCTGTATCTCAGTGTAACAGTGCAGTAATAGTTTAGACAAGGCCTCGTATTGCTCATAGTAATTAACAGATTTACTTGTAAATTCTCAATAAATTAATTCAGTACTTAGGGAGTAAGTGCTATAATATTAGGAAACATATCATGTATTTTTTTCCCTTTTAATTCATAACCAAGAGGTTGAAGTAATAGCTGTAAGGTTTTTTTTTTTGTCTTTAGCTAAGTCAGTAATTCTACTTCAAGCAGAGGGTATTAATTAAAAAGACTGAACTTCGTGTTTATCCTCCCTCACCAACATTTATATTTTCTTCAAATAGCACAAAGCAACTGGTTGATAAGGGAATGTTTCAGTCATTTTCAATTAGCTGTAAAGTATTTTTTTACAGTAGCCTGGTTTCTGGTTAACTGACCAACAGAACAATGATGGCTATTTTATACTGCAGAGACAGTGCTGACAGGGGGTATAATGAGAGAAACTGTCTCAGATTTTCTTATTAACAAGTGTAGCCAAAGCCCCCGTTGGCCCGGCTAAATGGGTAGTAGCATATTACTCTATTGGTGGAGGCCTTTAGGAGATTACAGACAAAGTTGCTTAATTAGTGGGATCTGAAGTGTTACTTCTAATGCTGTCCCAGCTCTGCAGTTTTCCTACAGTTTCTAATTATTTGCCTTTGAATAAGAATACAGGACTAGATTCCCAAACTGATTATTTCATAAAATCTGAATGGATAATCAAGCACTACTTATTTCAATCAAAATACAGTCAAATTGAACTTAACCACAGATGTATGAATACAAGCAGATTTGGTATTGATATTGATTTTCCAGTAAATCATCTTAAGTTCAAATGATCAAAAATCAAGACAGGTCAACATCAAAGAAACAGGAATATTGGCATGAAAGCAAGCTCTCTTGATTGGTACAAATTAAAAGATCATTTATTAGTGATTATGCTGTATAATACTGCCAGTGCCAAATGAATGCAATTAAGATGAAATGGGCCCCTGCAGCTACAGGGGTTAATAAAGACTGAATTCCTAATGATTTTTCCATTAATTATGAAGATGTCCACAAAGCAGCTTTAACAAAGCTGTGGCCACCTCAGACAAATCTTTGTAATCTGTATAAAATGCCTCCCTTAATTGACATGTTGTTGGGATAATGTAAAGATTTAACAGCTCCGAAATCATTACATGCCAAATAAGAGTAGTCTGTGAAGAATGCAAAACTTGGGGTGTGAAAGAAGTGCAATGGCTATAAATGTTTTGAATGGCTTGAAAAAAATCCACATTGCTTCAAGTCTAAACCGACATATGTCCTTATTAGAAACATTGCTGCACTTTTCCTGAAATCAAGAAGCCTTCACCTCTCCAGAGTGCTTGTGTTTTTCAGGGGTTAGGGAGGCAAGGAGTATGAAA